>JAULBX010006220.1:0-125972 GCA_032358255.1 Heterotrichella gracilis | reverse complement strand
GACGAGGGGAGGGCTAGGACCCGTACCCGAGTCAGGCCCCTGGGCCAAACTGGCTTCGGCCATTATGGTAGGGACATTTGAGGGAATATCCAGCCTCCGAGGCTGGCTCTCTCTCATTCTGTCTCTTACTCAACCAACGCCCTCGTTCTTGAGATGAGGAGCGTAGTTATTTATTTATTTATTTATTTCGGTGCACATCACTTGCATTGGGTGCATAGTCACCATTACATTTGAGTGCTCCTTGTACAGGGTGTTTTTGCGCCATCAAGTGGCAAGCAGTTGGTGACATTCATAGATGACTTGAATATGCCCCAGAAAAGCAAATTTGGTTTCATCCCGCCTCTGGAGCTCTTGAAGCTGTGGGCTAGTTATGGATTCTGGTAGGTTTGCAATTTGTATTAAAATTGCTGCACTATATCACAGGTATTGTGCGTGCAAACAGGCCTCACATATATCCATTGCCTCTGCGCTTGGATTATTTTATTTAAATAATCAACTGAATTTTGCAAGCTTTCTTTACTTATAACCTATTGCTGGCTGCAGGTATGATAGGCGCAGGTGTGAACCCAAGCATGTGAAGGATATGCAGCTTCTTGCAGCCATGGCTCCACCAGGGGGGGGCAGAAATGTGATAAGCCCGCGTATTAAAGCAATGTTCTCATGCATCAACGTCACCCCCCCAAGCAATGCGCAGCTCGTCAAAATCTTCACAACGATACTCAGCAGCAAGCATCCAGCAGCATTTGCTTCATCAGGGCGGTCTCTCAATGACAAGATATGTGAATCTACGGTTGAAATATACCGAGCGATTTCCAAAGAGCTACTGCCTACTCCCAACAAGAGCCACTACCTGTTCAATACACGTGACATTGCCAGGATTATCTCTGGTGTCATGCAGGGAAGCAGCAGTATCTTTGATTCAGAGGTACGCCAAGTTAGCAATTAAATTGGTGGAGCCTAGTCAAGATACACAGACAACATGCCTGACGCATATACACAGCTAGTGCACAGTTGCGTCAGGTTTGAACCCAAAGTATGCAATGTGATTGATGGCCATGGCCACCCGGGTACATGCTACGTATTGAGTGGCGCAGGGGCGAGCTCTTCACCACACATGTTTTTGACAAGTCGTTTACGTTCATGTAGGATTCCCTTATCCGCCTATGGTGCCATGAAACTGTCCGAGTGCTTGGAGATAGAATGTGGGACAAAGATGACAAGCTATGGATCCAAGCCCAGCTGGATGAAAAACTGCGATCATCGTTTTTGAGCAGCTGGGATTTGCTGTTTGCGGGATCAGAATCGGCATGCCCACCATTTGTTTCATTCATGCCTGAAAAGGATGCTGCGTCATATGAGCCAGTTGCCAACATCGAGGTCTTGAAGGTACGCTGGATAGTAATTTTGCCATCTGTTACTGCAAAGCAGCTGGCCACCGGCAGCTGTGATGTCTGGCTAGTACATCTAGCAAACTCCTGATAGCTTTAACACAAGGTGCAGTTCTGCATGCTTCCATGGTCATTATTGTGCCTGCTGGTGAGATCTTACAATTGGACAGGTGCTTGTATCACATGAATTATCACGCTGTATGACATTCTTTTCCAGGGAGCCGTTGCTACCAAACTGGACGACTACAACTCTGAGCCAAAACTCCAGAACATGGACCTGGTGCTGTTTAAAGATGCTTTACTGCACATTTCACGTATTCACCGCATAATCTCCCAGCCCTATGGACATGCACTGCTGATTGGAATGGGAGGCAGTGGGCGGAAATCACTCAGCAAACTGGCGGCCTACATTGCAAACATGAAGTGCTTCACAATTGAAGTCAGCAAGACTTATCGCCTTGTTGAGTTCCGAGAAGATATGAAGAATTTGTTCAAGCAGGTACATCAATTTACTGCCCTGATAGGACTTGAATTACAATTAAAACCATGCCTATAATTGGATGATCATCAAGATGATCAGTACTGACTGTAGGATGTAAGACAGCCATTTAGGCAATGGCGCCCCCTGTTTGATTTTCAAGAAAACAAATCACACATTTTTCTGAATGACTGTCTCACTATGCGCGTGACTGTGGTGATGTGACCCAGGATAAGCCATTTTATCTGTTTGCAGGTTGGATGTGACAATGTATCCACCGTGTTTTTGGTTGACCAGTCCCAGCTTGCATATGAAACATTCCTTGAAGATATCAACAACATTCTCACATCTGGAGAAATTCCTGGCTTATTTGCCAAGGATGAAATCACCCAAATAACAGAGGAGGTAAAAGGGGCAGCAACTGCATCAGGGATGGAGTCTGCTACTGTAGATGAACTCTTTGAGTTCTTCCTCGCAAGGTGGGTATTTGGCTGTTTTGACAATTTAGATGCAGCTACCATGGTATGCAATTAAGCAGTGGCCAGTGCTGCTGACACTGAAGTCACTCAGATTTCCCCCCTGACAATTGCTCTTCTTCCTGCAGGGTAAAATCCAACCTGCATGTCGTCCTCTGTTTGAGCCCTGTTGGAGAGCTGTTCCGGGAGCGTTGCCGCAAGTTCCCAGGTCTAGTCAACTGCACAACCATCAATTGGTTCACTGAATGGCCCAGCGATGCACTGCTAGAGTTGGCCACAAAGCAGCTGCAGGACGAGGATTTGGGCACAGATGCGACAAAGCTGAGCGTCTGCAACATGTTTGTGTTGGCTCACCAGTCAGTCATAGAAACGTCCCAGAAAGTGCTGCGGGAGGTGAAGCGGCATGTGTATGTGACCCCAACAAGCTACATGGAAACACTAGCAAATTACAGGTGAATTTTGATCAACCAGCCTGTTGGATACCAGGGCTCATTTCATTTTGTCTTAATCAGCTGGCACACTATGCACCGCAATGCATGGGTGGTATGGTGATGCATGCAGAGCAGCTTACAGTTACCGGTCATCATCTGAAGCTGACTGTCAAAAAATCATTAAATGAACAAAAAATGGGAAATTTAATATATAATTATTCTGTGCAGGACATTGTTGGCTGAAAAGCGCGTGGAATTTTCATCCAAGTCCGATAAACTAAGGTCAGGCCTTACAAAACTGATCGAAACCAGTACTCAAGTGGCTGCCTTGCAAGTGGTTTGTGAGGAGAAAAAGGTCGTTGTTGCTAAAGCCAAAGGTGATTGTGATGAGCTGGTTGTGAAACTGTTTCAAGACAAGAGGACTGCAGATGAGCAACAAAAACAGGTGCGATTCTTCATTTTATTAATTTTGCTATCATTACAAGTTTTAACAACAATGCATTACAGTGACCATCCATTATTGTCCATTTTTACTCAATGCGTTGAACACAGGTGGACGCAGAGACAAAGAAAATTGAAAACGAAACTGAAGAGGCAAATGCCATAGCTGCAGAGTGCCAGCTTGCACTGGATAAGGCCCTTCCAGCCCTGCAGGCTGCTGAAGAAGCATTGCATGTGCTGACCAAAAAGGATATGTCAGAGCTCAAGGTAACCGTCCATCCACCATTGTTGCTTCGCTTGTGCAATTTATGCAGGCTACCCAACGCACATTGTTTTGGTCTGATTTTGAAGCACAAAGAAATGTTCCTTAGTTAGTTAGTTACATGCATTCCAGCAATACAGCCAGATTAGCAGTCAGTCTTGCACATGCGGCACTGCGCAGATCTTTCCTGGCATTATTTGAATCACCTAGTAATCCCACCAAAAAAACGTATATCGTTGGATGACCATCCCTGGCTATCTTACAGGCATATGCAAAACCACCAGCACTTGTGGAGCTTACGTTCTCAGCAGTGATGACAGTACTCAAGCGCCCTCCATCCTGGGAGGAGGCCAAAAAGCAGTTGACGGATCCAAGCTTCATGGAACGGTTACTGAAGTTTGATAAGGATCAGCTGGACGACAGCCTTTTGAAGAAACTTGCAAGATTTACTAGCAACTCGGACTTCACTCCTGAGGTGATGCACCTGCGCACACATATTTCTACATTTTCAGTATTGAACTAAGGCCAAGGCCAGTCTTGTGAGCTGCACATATGCATGCATAAAGTTGACATATGACTGTCGTTGTTCACAGGCAGTTGGAAAGGTTTCCCTTGCAACCAAAGGACTGTGCATGTGGGTCAGAGCTATGGAGGTCTATGGCAACGTGGCAAAGGAGATTGCGCCCAAGCGGCAACGCCTTCAGGTCAGCATTTTTTTCCCTGTCATTTCTGAAAACATATGAGCAGAAACCGCGGCTCATAAGAGTGGCATGCACAATGCATGCTCCACATCATGACAAATGCTCAGCTTGCCTGGATGTCTTGCAGGAAGCACAGAATAACCTGTTGAAGAAACAGGCCGCTCTTCAGGCAGCCCGAGCACGACTTGCCGATGCACTTCAAAGGGTGGAGTCGCTGCAGGTGCAGTCCCTAATACTTTGCATTGACTTACGAACATATCCCTTCTTTTACGCATGTTTTGTGGCCATTATAGTGCACAGGGAAGGATTTATAAATCCATGAACATTGCAGCACTGACAGGATGTCCTAAGCTCTAAATCGTGTCACATTACAGGCAAAATATGACGAGTCACTTGCGCACAAAAAATCATTGGAAGATGAGCTGACAGACCTGGAGGGCAAGCTCAACCGAGCCGCACGGCTAGTCAATGGTCTTGCAGCTGAGAAAAACAGGTGGCAGCAGTCAATAGAGCAGTATGACTCACAAGCTGCTAGTCTGCCAGGGGATGCCCTGATCGCCGCAGCTTTCATCTCATACGCGGGGCCATTCCCAAGTTTGTATCGTGTGGACCTAATACAGAAAACGTGGCTACCTCAGGTAAACTAAATGCGCATTGCAGTATTGCGCTGTCATTTCTTATTCAAAAAATTGAAAGAGCCGCTAACCCCACCAAATGCTGAAATGTTGAACAGGTGAAAGAGCTTGGCATTCCAGTCTCCAACGAGTTTGACTTCGCCGACTTCTTGAGCAACCCAACAGATTTGCAAGCGTGGAATGCGCAAGGGTTACCTGCTGATTCATTCTCCACTGAAAATGGTGTAATGGTCACTCGAGGGCAACGATGGCCACTCATGATTGACCCACAGGGGCAGGCCAAGAACTGGATAAAGAACATGGAAGGTATAGTGGCAATGGGCATTTAAGACATAGCGGCGACACATTGCAATGTGGGGCGTGCTTTGTGGTCATGTGACATGTTTTCACCAAAATATACTCTTAATACATTTTGCAATAATATTATGGTGTACCCTATAGGCCATTAATCTTGAGTGTCATTCTTACAGCTTGCAGCGCATCGGCCATGGTCACTGACGTTCCTGATTTACCTTGCAGAGGCAAACGGATTAAAGATTGTGGACCTTCATGCCCCAGACTTGTTGCGACAGCTTGAGAATGCTGTGAGACTTGGTCAGCCAATTCTCCTGCAAGACATTCCTGAGCAGCTGGATCCTTCGCTGGACAATATTGTTGCAAAACCATTCATAAAGAGAGGAAATGCTCTCATTGTCAAAATAGGTGACAAGGAAGTAGATTTCCACAAGGACTTCAAGCTGTACATAGCCACAAAAATTGCAAACCCTCACTTCCTTCCTGAACTGACAACAAAGGTGAGATGCGTGCTCAGTATTTTGGCAATGCTGGCAGGAAGTTGATGGAAAGGTCATGGCAATCATGTAGTGTGCCGCCTGGTACAGCACCTATTTTTTCTGGTAGATTGAAGAAAGTGTGTGCAACTCAGGTCATGGTGGTCAACTTTTCTGTCAAAGAGGAAGGTTTGACAGCGCAGTTACTGAATACGGTTGTCAAGCATGAGAAACCAGACCTTGACAGCCAAAAGAAGGAGGTAGTCATCAAGGTTGCTGAGGGCAAGCGGACACAGGTATTTCAACAACCGGATTTGATTTCTATTTAGTATCCATGCTTTTCATTCAACTGCATGATGAACCGCTGGCGGTTACGTATGCGCTATTAGCTGCCAGCAAATTGCACTGAAAATGCAACATGGACACTGTGCATGACCACCAGAAACTAGTGCATCTTACGAGAGCCATGCTATGTTTACAGGCGAAACTTGAAGACCAGATCCTTTATTTGCTGTCAACAGCATCTGGGTCCCTCCTCGACAATGTTGAGCTGGTGGAGGCATTAGAGCAATCTAAAAGAACTTGGGAACAGGTCAATCAGTCATTACAGGTGAGCAGTGGACTCACAGCACTGCAGTCACTGGCTGCAATCCATGTGGTGATGCATCAAACACCATGCTGATACCGTGACAGAAATTGGATGAACAGCTAACCCATGGCACACTGTGCAGGTGGCTGAAACAACTGCGGCAAAGCTTGAAGAGGCATCGTTGCAGTACCAGCCATGTGCTGTGCGTGCATCAGCACTGTACTTTGTACTGAACAGCCTCGAAGCAGTGGACTCGATGTACCAGTATTCGTTGGAAGCATACATGTCCCTCTTCCTGCTATCCATTGCCAAAAGCCCCAAGAACGACGACATACAGCACCGCATGAGGCATTTAAATGATTATCACACGTACGCCGTGTACAAGTATGCATCCAGGTAAGTTGCCAGCCAAGCTATGGGCACCATTGCAGTTGAAGCTTCCTTATATAAGAAACAATTCAACATTTTTCTTGAATATTTAACTAATTTATATTAAATATAAATTAATCTCAAAGTATTCGATTAGTTTAAATTGATTTTTCTGTCGCTACAGGGGTTTGTTTGAAAAGCACAAGCTCCTCCTGTCACTTCAACTGTCCGCATCGATCCTACAAACTCAAGGTCAGATTGACTTGTCAGAGTGGCAATTTCTGCTGAGAGGTGGACAGGCCTTAGCAGTAGCTGCACAACCTGCTGCCTCCAAGCCAAATGCTTCATGGCTTGTCCATTCCTCATGGGCAAATATTGTTCAGTTGGACAACCTGCCGGCTTTCCAGGTTGGGACCAAACCTTCACCCACTTTTGCTGACATTACTGGGCATATTATGTGCCTGACAATCGTGGAACTGAACACGGGAATGGACACTGGCGCAGGGCATTGCATCCAGCTTTTCCTCTAATTTGGTTCAGTGGGAAGAATGGTACAATCAGACGGAACCGGAAGCATCAGACCTCCCTCATCCCTGGGGATCGCGGTGGACATTGCTACAAAAAGTCCTGCTCATTCGCTGCCTCAGGTATTCTGCATTTAGCTCAACAATGTGTTTCCATTCCCACCAGCGGATCCCTCACAAAACCTGTACACTTTCTCAATAAATCCCATTTTTGTCCTTCATATGCTAACCCAATGATTGCTCGCCAATTACAGGCCAGATAGAACTCTTTTTGCTGCGAGCGCTTACGTTTCCAGCATCTTGGGCCGCAAGTATGTAGAGCCGCCTGCCCTTGACCTGGCTGAGACGCTGTCAGATTCTACACCATCCACTCCATTGCTTTTCATCCTCTCTCCTGGCATGGATCCACTTGATAACCTGCGCAAGGTGGCAGCAGAGAAGAGCATGGCAGAGAAGCTTGATGTCGTGGCACTTGGGCAAGGACAGGCAAGTACCTCAATGACCTGTTGGCACCCAATTGATAAACACCTTTGCTTGCAACCCACAGGACAGGATACTTTACATGTTCCATCCTAGAGATTACCAGTCAGGTAGCTGTTTGCAGGGATGCGCCGTGCTCTGTTACATTAGCCAGTGAGCAAACCGCGCAAAGTATCTGGTGCCGTGCTCAACCCAACTTTTCTTGTGTGCAATTACAGGCACCCCTTGCCATGTCCACTATTGAGGCAGGCATACGGGAAGGCCGCTGGGTGTTCCTGGCAAACTGCCACTTGATGGTCAAGTGGCTACCAACCCTGGAGAAATTAGTCGATGCCATACCTTCCCGCACATCACACCAGGATTTCAGGCTGTGGCTATCCAGCAACCCATGCCAAGATTTCCCCATGTCCATCCTCCAGCGGGGCATCAAAATGACAACGGAGCCACCCAAGGTAATTGCATACTGGTCCCATTCGCGCATGCCCACGTCATTCACAAGCGCAGCATAAAGAAATACTTTCATCCCCAAAATCTAACGTATTCCATTTAGTTAGGCACTAAATTATGTAAAGTTTATGAATATATAACCTTTTTTAAAATATTTTCTTTAGTTTATTTATACCCTTTTTCTTTGTAAATTTAAAGGTCGGCATTGAGTGACTCCCACATGACATCAGCAGCAAGCCGATTTTGAATGGTCACCCCCAGTGCCATTGACTGATGTGATGCACAGAGCGTCTCCATGGTGGCAATATAAGTGCTTACATGGCCATGTTGGGTTGCAGGGTCTTCGTGCCAACCTGCTGCGGCTGTACAACAGCATCAGCGACACTGAGTTTGCAGAGTGCCGCGCCCAGACCAAGTACCGGCGCCTGGTGTTTGCACTGGCGTACTTCCATGCGGTGCTGCTGGAACGCCGCAAGTTCAGGACGCTGGGGCTGAATATCCCATATGATTTCAATGATACCGACTTCAAGGTAAACCCATCATCTCTTGTGTTTATTGACGAACATATGGATAAATAATATTATAGTGCTCAGAGTACACATTGGCGCTACTATACACCGTTCTATATACCACAGCCAAGCATTACGCATTTAATCAAATTAGAAACATCTGTCGAATATCAAACAAATTATTGATCCATGGGGGTTTAGGCAAATGTCATTCATCTTAGAAAACAAAGTAGAATGTCCATTTTTAATTATAGTAACAGTTTCATATATGTCCAATAATTGCATCCCTCACACCCAGGTCTCCGACGACCTGCTCAAGTCCTACCTGGACAGCTACCACGACACACCCTGGCGCGCACTCAAGTACCTCATCGCTGAAGCAAACTACGGGGGCAGGGTGACAGACGAGCTGGACCGGCGGGTGCTCAACTCCTACCTCAACCAGCTCTACTGCGAGGCAGCCATCACCACACCAAACTTCCCGCTCTCACCGCTGCCCCAGTACCACATCCCCGATGCCACCACCTTGGCGCAGTTCAGGGATTTCATCGCTGTGCTCCCTGGGATTGATAAGCCCGAGGCGTTTGGGCAGCATCCTAATGCCGAGATCTCGTACCAGATCGAGGATACCAACCTGCTGCTCGACTGCCTGACGTCGCTGCAGCCCCAGCAGGTGGTGGCGGGCGCGGCGGGAGGCAAGGAGGATGGCGTGCTGGGCATTACCGGGGAGCTACTGAAGCAGGTGAAATTTAATAGTTATTGTGTCAACATTTACTACGCAGCCAAATGCAAGAGTACGAGAACTTACATTGCTAGCCATAAAAGACACTCACATTGCAGCTGCTGGTGCACACAATTGGCAAAACGTTTGAAGGGCTTCCAAGCAATGGCCATTCCAGAAGGCACGCACTGTATCCGGCTACCTGCACACTCCCCTGACCTCTTTCCTTTTCGGTGCAGCTTCCCGCCCCCTTCGACCTGCCCGCCGTGGCCTGCGCCAAGGCCGGGGACCCCTCCGCCCTGCACACGGTGCTTATGCAGGAGCTGGAGCGATACAACGCGCTGCTGGCGGAGGTTGGGCGCGCCTGCGGGGAGGTGGCGCGGGGCCTGCAGGGTCTGGTGGTCATGAGCCAGGACATGGACAGGGTGGCCGAGGCGCTGCGCAACAACAAGGTGAACCCTAAACCCGAAACCCCAAACCTCAAACCCTCAACCCTAGGCAGGACATGGACAAGGTGGCGGAGGCGCTGCGCAACAACAAGGTGAACCCTAAAGCCTAAACCCCAAACCTCAAACCCTTAACCCTAGGCAGGGCATGGACAGGGTGGCGGAGGCGCTTTGCAACAACATGGTGAACCCTAAACCCTATCCCTGTACCGTGAGCCCAAGGCAGGGCATGGACAGGGTGGCGGAGGCGCTGCTCAGCAACAAGGTGAAACACAAACCCTAAACCCTTGACCCTAAGGCCTCAACTTAACTGATGAAGCAGGACATGGAACGGGTGGTGGTTGAGGAAAAGTAGGACACCAAGGAGGATTACTCCTCTGCCCACTGCGTCCCCTGCCATGTGCGCTGTTGCGGCTGACTCAGCCACACACCTCGGCCTGCACAGGTTCCCTCCACCTGGCAACGCGCCTACCCCTCCCTCAAGCCGCTCAACGCATGGGCAGCCGACCTGGTGCGGCGCCTGGCAGTGCTGCGCACATGGGCCACCTCAACCTACCCCCGCGTGTACGACCTGTCTGTGTTTACATACCCCACAGCCTTCCTCACGGCGGTGCTCCAGACTGCAGCGAGGCGCAGCGGCGTGGCGGTGGATGGGCTGTGCTTCGAGTTCCACGTGGTGGCGCAGCGGGAGGAGGAGATTGAGGAGGGGCCGGCCGAGGGGGTGTACGTCAAGGTGGGCACAGCATTGGAAAAGAAAAAGAAATGTCAAAACCGTGCATAGGCGGCATAGCAACTACGCATAGCCCCCATGGACAAAATCAGTAAAGAAAAAACATTGTGCCATGTCACCGTAGAGGAGTTCACCAAATTAAGATGCGTCAGTAAGTATATTAAAGCGCAGCAATAATGCAGCGTATAGTGCAGCGCAGAAAACATCTGCCCTCATGCGATCACGTGCACCCATACCCTATCATCAAAAACCCTAAACCCTAAATCCTTACCACGCAGGGCCTGCACCTTGAGGGCGCTGGGTGGGACCCCGCCAACGCCTGCCTGTGCGAGCCCCAGCCCATGCAGCTCCTCACCCCCATGCCCATCCTGCACTTCCGCCCAGTGGAGCGACCCAGCCACCACCACCGCGCCCACCCCACCACCTACGCCTGCCCGCTGTACCTGTACCCGCTGCGCACCGGTACGCGGGAGCGGCCCAGCCTGCAGACCATGGTGGAGCTGGCGGCGGGCGGGAGGGAGCCGGACCACTGGGTCATGCGGGGCACAGCGCTGCTGCTGGCGCTGGCCACCTGAGGGGGGATATGCGCGGGAGATTTTGTTTATTGTTTAAAATGCAAATAATTTACATGCTAACTCATGCGGGGCACAGTGCTGCTGCTGGCTCTGGCCACCTGAAGGGGGATATGTGCGGGAGATATTTTTTTATTGTTTAAAGTGCCAGTAGTTCGCGTGTTAACTCATGCGGGGCACAGCGCTGCTGCTGGCGCTGGCAACCTCCGGGGTGGGGATTGGGGGCGAGGTTGCCCGTGGCTAACTGACGGGCCGCCTTTCTTCAATGTGAATAGGTATCATGATAAGCACGCACATTAGATAGCATAGCAGTACTTGATTTTGCCTGCTACTGTACCCTTGAGTGTGGTGTGTGCTACATGGTTACAGCAAGCAATGCCACTGGCGTTTAGTCAAGCAACGCAGGCCGATGGTAGTGGACCATTACTGTTCGGGGTCTTATCAGTCACACCTCAGGCGTGTGTAGCCATGTACATCAGAGTCACAGTGAATGCTATTGCCACTGTTGCCACTGCAAATTGTCAGACTGAGTCTACCTAAGTTGAGCTACCCTGCCACAGAACACGGTGGTGGAAAAGCTATTGGGGCGGGGCAATGTACCCATACCTATCGATACCTATGAACTGCTGTCTCTAGAGGCTACACTAGGCTACAACTACAACAAGCTACAAACTGGCTGCACAGCCAACAAAGAAATGAAACAAAGCACACAGAAGATGAAAGGAAACACAGTTTCCCTAGTGTATGACAGCGGCAGTCAAACTGCCAAGCGAAAAGTATTCTGTTTGGGATTTGTGACAATAAAATTTTGTGTCAGGACGTTTCTGATCAGCGTAGTACATTCACTCACGCATCCTGGAGTGCAATGGGAAATAAGTCGCACGTGCGCTGTACAATGGAACTATTGGGAAGTAATTGCCTGGCACAGGCCTTGGCAGCTGTGAATAGACCAAGCGCGCCTAGCTAGGTCAGACTTGTTGGTGGTGTTCACGTGGTCAAGACAACACTGGTGCCACCGTCATCAACTCGGGAGGCACTACCTCCGCCCCCGGGCCCCACCAGGCATCGCACATCAGCCGGTAGATCCTGTCGGCCTCGTGCGAGGACAGGGCTGGGCTGGTGGTGCTTGCGACTATTGGGTGCTGGGTGCGGGTGGTGGCGGTGGTGGCGGGGGTGGTGGTGGCGGTGCCACTGGCCCTGGCGGAACTGGCCTTGAGCCAGTTGGAAAGCCTCTGGAAGAGCGATACAGGGACCTTGGTTGAACGGGGTGTGGCAGGTGTTGGGCTTGAGGGTGTGGTGGTGGTGGGTGTGTGGGCTGTGCCTGCCTGTACATGTGTGGGGCAAGGGGAGGTGGGTCAATGGAGGTGGTAAGAACCAGTGACAGCAGCACAGCTTACACAGCTTGGATATGCACGAGGTAATTACGGGGTTTGGTGGGCTGGGGAGTTTATTAGATATCCACTGACGGGTTGCAACTGGCCAGGAGGGCAAAGCGCCTGGTCAAAGGCATGCACGTGCACAACCGCATGGCAGCTGGCTGCGCAAAGTTGCAACTTGGGAACAAGAAAAGCTTTGATTGGTGCACGTACCGGCAGGCTCCTCGGCGGTGTCTCTGGCGGTGAGTCCGCTGCACCCATGGGCGAGGAAGCAGTGAGGGGCTGAGCCAACTCTCCCGCCACGACGTCCCCCAGCGACGACACGCTCGTGGAAGCAAGGCACTCCACGCAACGCGGCTGGCAGGCATAAATGTTCACCACCCGCTGGTCCTTCATCCTGCAGGGTTTGATACGGGCGTCAGTACCCAGCAACAGTAGCATCAGGAACGGAAGGTGTCACACATTCCACGCACGTGCACCCTTGCAAGCGCGTTTCCGCGGGACAGACCCATATGCATGTGCTTGTCTTTCCCCACCTGGATGCCGCCTGGTCATCACCACAAAGTGGTGCGCAGGTGTGCCCCCCTCCTTCCCTCCAGGCTCGGGGCCCGGGTGTGGTGCTGGTGGGCCGAAAGTCCACCCTCGGCTTGGAGAAGATGCGGCTCTTCTGGATCAATGCGTCCAGCACAGCCTTACCCTCCTCTCCGTCCATGGTCAGCCTCCGCCCAGATTTTTTGAGCACCAGGTAGGGTTTGCTGTATCGGTCATGCGGGTTGCGGGGCATCAGGTTGTACGTGTTCAAACGCCGTGAGTCCATGGTGTAGGGACACGGGTGTCGGCAAAAGGTTTCAAAAGTGGGCAGCGACCAGTAATGGGTTGGAGACTGGAAACAGAATAACACTGTAGGCTATGTGTGCTTCAAGACTACGGTACTGGGTGCTTGTTTGGGGCCTCACTGACGTCGCCACAGGCTTTCAGAGCGGACCGGGTTACAAGGTGTTTGCCTGGTTCAGAGGTTTGAAAGTGGTCGCAGGAGCAAATTGTGCGAGGGTTTGAACGCAACCGCAGACGAGAGGAATGACGGGATCACACGTAGAAGACTGATTGCTAGATTGCTCTTCGACGCGGGTGCAAAAAGCTTTTGTACGGTTTGAAAGAAGCGTGTTGCTTGGTTCCCGCCGTTTCAGTAGGCAGACGAGTTCCCGTAAAAAGTGCAAGCGCGTTTTTGACGCCGACGGCGGCGGCGGCGTCCCACCGACCCAGGCCCTTGGGCAGGGGAAAGAAGGGCTTTGCGCTTGCCCAGCAAGTGCCCTTTCGCAGAAAGGGGTGCCAGGTGGTTTTTTAGAACCAGACCACCAGCCCAGATACCAGGCAGCCCTCGACAACAGCTTCCCAGCTTCCCGTGCAGCTCAAATCCCCAGCCCATCCCAACAGCCCACCCCTCAGCAGCTCAACCCCCTCCACTGTAGCCTTGCCACCGCCCTCAAGACGACCGCCACACACTGCACTGGCGTGAAGAACATCATCTCAGGCAGAACAGTGGACCTCCAGCATCAGGCCAGGGGTTTCCCAGCGCCCGTAACTACAGAGGACATGCAGGTTGCTACCCCATGGGGCCCCATCCCAGCTCCCAGCAGCACGCACAGCCTGGATGGCCGCACACAAGCGCTTGAAAAGGTGCCTGGGTGTGTTGGGCACTCTAAACATGGAACAAAAAAACAGTGGCCTTTGCCAGTGGCATGGCATGGCATGCTTCATGTGCCAGGACAGGCGGCGCCAAAACGCAATTTCTCTACACCTTATTTAGTGACAGCAAGAAAATCGTGCAGGTTAGCCCGTGCGGTATCGAAAAGCAATTCGTGATTTTGTTTGGAGGTGTCCTTGAGGTGTGCTTGAGGGCGTACGCATCACCCATGGACACCTGAGGGATACCCACCACTGACGCGTCCTTGAGGTGATGGGTATCCTTTAGGTGTCCGTGGGTGATGCGCAACCGTTGTGACAGCGCAACTGTGACAGCGCTGCTGTTTAGGGTTTAGGGTTTAGGCCTGCTGGCGCTGGCCACCTAAGGGAATGGGGGGGAACCCTGGGGGGACTGGCTGGCTGAGGGGCCGCCCTGATTGGATACAATTCACCTGAAAAAACAATTCAGCATTTACGCCTTTGGCCACTTTTCTTTCTTCTTCTTCTCAGCATTCAGTTTTGAGGTACGCCCCTGTTCACGGACGGGACAAGAGTGAGACTCTCTGATGAGCCAGCCTACCGCCTCTGGCAGTGATTGATGTCATCATTGATCACGAGTTTATAAACAAGTCGTAATTACGAGTTGTTGAACGCCATATATGTGATATCATTTATTCAACGCGGGTTGGGTATTGGCAATGCTGCGCAAACTAAGATCTACTCGTGAGTTAATTACAGTAGTTGTGGGGCAAACCCGTAGTATGGTGAAACTTTCCTTGTTATAAGTTGCTACAGTAGCGTGACGGATCAACTTGTAGATATATACAGCGACACCGCAACGCCATGACATGTGGTGATGCTTGTGTCTGATAGTATTACTAACGCCTAGCGGTTGTCCCAACTCAATGCTTGCTGGTCCCCAGACCTCACAATGCCACTAGCAATACGTAATGAAAAATTGCACACTCCTAGAATCAGTATTCACTGGCACAACATGCCTGAGGATCCTTTAACATTGATGGAGTGGATTGGAGAAGCCGCTGGTCAAAGTGCCATCAGCTGCACATCAGGCATGCCTACGTATACACCCTGCATGCCAAGGTACAATGACACCCCGCTTGTCAAAACTGCCCCGCTGCCATCAGCTGCACACATCATGCAGCCGTTGCAGGTTCTTGCACGCCGCTCTCCTCTTGCGCCCCTTCAGGCTCCGGTCCCTGTGCCCCCCTCCCCTTGGCCCCCCCACCAAGCGCTGCAGCAGCCTTGGCCCCTTCCTCCTCCTCCACCCTGGCCATCACCTCGCGCTGCAGCTCGGCTTCTAGGGTCAGGCCAAGACCCTCGGCGTCCATTAGGAACTCTAGGGCCATGGTGGTCTCGTGCGCTGCAGGGGAGGGGGGGAGGGGTCAGTTCATGGGGTGTGGTGGGCCAGAGGCACATGTCAAAGGGTTTAGGGTTTTGAATTAAGGGTTTGAAACTTGAAGGTCAGGAGATGGAGGGGTGCGTACTGCATCATGTGTGTGTGGGGGTGTCAGAGGTGTGGCTGTGCCGCAGGCTCAAGCAGGGGCGCGCATCGACGATGCGCAACATCAAAAACTGGGTATCTGCTCACCATCCAGGACCGCGCGCGTGCACAGGTTGAGCAGGTAGGTCACTGTCTCCTCTCCGTACACCTCCACCTCCCCCGCCCCCTTGCTCGCAAAGCGCTTCACCAGGTTCCAGGCAGCCGACACATTCTTCTCAGCTTCCGTGGCCTGGGGGACATGAATACAGGAAGCCCGTCAGTGTAGAACAAACTCCACGAAAATGGTGATTGATACATGAAATTTGTGAAATATTACATTGATTATATATTGAGTGCCAAAAACTTCAATAAAACTATGTTTGCCATTAAATGATATTGCAAATTAGATATCATAGTCTAAACCCTCATTCCAGCTTGTCTTCAACATCCATACATGAATCGGCAATGGCAATTACCGCTTGTGATCTCCAAGTTGCAGATGATGCCCGCAAATGGCATCTTCTCAAATAACGCATGGTTTATGCTGTAGGCAACACCCATCCTAGGCTCAGCCACACCCCCTTCCCCCTGCCCCCTCAGTGGCAACCCCCCTCCCACCACCACCACCCACCTTGGCCAGCATGAGCAGGTCCGCCGCCGAGGGCGCCGCCCCGCACCCCTCCACCATGCGCATGATCTGCAGCGCCACATTCACACCCGCACTGGCGTTGTCCTTCAGCTCCTCCCGCTGCTGAACCGCGACCTGGGCCCTGCGGTTCTTGAGCGCCGCTAGGGTCTCGTCGCCACCCTCGGGTGCCAGCATGACCGGCATGTCGTCATCTGCTGCATCATCATCGGGGGAGATGGCGTCGTCGTCCACAAAGGCCGCCTTGGGCTTGGGCTCCGCGGCGACCTGGGACAATTAGCAGATTTGTGAGGTATTGGACCTGTGTTAACAGTCTAATGAGCACGGGTTGGCTCCCTCATGACTGTCTCGAAAATTCCTGTTAACCAGAACAGTAGACAAATGGAGGTTAACACCGTACAGAATTCACCCAGTCTAATGAGCCATGGGTGATTCCCTTTCGACTGTTGAAAACATTCCTGGATCCTCTGTGTATTTAAGAATAATAATATTATTTTTCGAAAAGTGTCAAGACTTTATTGAGTGTTGCCTGCTGGGTAAGACCAAAGAGGTAATTGCGCCGATGGCGCTCCCCAAGGCGATGGAATCAGCATTCAAGCATCAAGGGAGGCGGTCCTCCGAGACCGCATTTGCAGCGAGCTGCGCCTGCAGTGCAGCGGCGGGGCCTACAACCAGGTGCATCGCTGTGCGGTGTTTGCGTTTGGGATATGCACCCACTGGTAGGGTGCCCCGTGCCGCGGGGCTGCCATGCGGCAAGCATGGCGCGCCCCCACCAAAGAAACCCTTGACCTAAATTCCCAAACACCAACATCTTAGAGGGTTGCCATGCAGTAAGCTACATGTACACCGTCTCCTCCCGTCCTCCCCAGCCTCCTGCTCCTCCCCCTCCTGCTTCTCCTCCCATGTACCCCCTCCAAGTGGCTCCCAACCTCGCCCCTAAACGTCACTGCCTCCCTCCCCTATTCCTAAACCAATGCTCATTTAAAGACAGGCTGTGCGGCTTTCCTCCTACTTTCCTCCCCTCCCCCACCCATCCCACCCCCCAGACCCACCTGCTCGTCATCATCGTCATCCTCTTCCTCCTCTTCCTTCTCCTCCCCTGTGACCTCCTCTAATTGGCTCACCAGCTCCCCATTCAGGTAGCTGTACACCATGGTGGGGCTGCGGCTGGACTTGCGCCCATCCGCCTCGCGCACTTGCACTCCGTCATCGGCGCTTCCCCCCTTGGCGATCTTGCGGCGCACAGCCTGGGCCTTCTTGGCGGCGCGCTTGCGCTTCTCGTCCCCAACCAGGTCGGCGGGGATGGCCTTGCGGGCGGCCTGGGGATTGGAAATATATTGTCATGATCTAGTTTCTACAATGTGTTTTGATGTGGCAGCACGGTTGCGCTGTTCATCGCAACCAGGTCGGCGGGGATGGCCTTGCGGCCGGCCTGGGGATTGGAAGATTTTATGTCTTTTACCAACAAAATTAATGTTTTTGAAGTAAAGTAGCATTGTTTTTCTGATAGTTGTGTGTTTTAGATCCATTAAGGGTGGGTGGAGGGCTGGTGTGAGAGGGGAGGGCAGCTTTTTCCAGGACACTGAACTAAATTTGCCCCATTGTCCCATGCACGAGCACATTGCAATTTACACCGTCCCGCGTGCGGATTAGAGTCAATCACTCCATCCAAACTCCCCCATCCCCTCACCTGCACCCGCTTGTACAGCTCCTTGCGGTTGCCCTCCTCCACCAGCCCCCTGGCCTTGAGCTCGACCCGCAGCTCATTCACTGTGAGCTTGCTTGGGGGGACCACCATGCCAGTGGCGTCAACCACACAGGTGCCGATGCCGATCCGGATGCCGTCGATTTCGCGAATCCCGACGTCCTCCATCGGGCTCTCCCCGGGGACATCCGCCCCGTCCTCGAATGCCTGCTGGGCCGCTAGCTGCTGTTGGATCATGCTGCCTGCGGGGGAGGGGGGCAAACGGGGTTGGACGATGGGGTGCAATGCGGGTGGGTGGCGGAAGGGGGGCACAGATGGCGAGTGCCGTTCCTAGGTGTGGCATGTGACACGCACTAGGTCGTGGTCTTTGCCTTTGTCCTTCCCCTCAACCAAGACAGCAGAGTGCCCCCCCCGGCTCAACCCCCCTCCTTTTGTCCCCCCCCCTTCCCCTCCACCCTCACATTCCTAGATGTGAACCCCAGCCAATTGCTCAACAATTCTGCACCCTCACCTCCCTGGATGCGGTTGGCCCTGGCGCGCAGGATCCCCAGCCTGTTGTTGAGCCACGCCGTGACACACGTCTGCTGCTCGACCTCCCCTCCCTCCGCCTCCGCCTCCCCCCCTGGCAGCAGCGCATCCCTTGGCAGCTTCACGTCATCCATCTCCATGGCCCGAAGCACCCGCAGCATGTCTGCCGGTTGGCCTTGCTGGGCAAGCAGGTTGAGCAGGTGGACCATGACGCGGTGCTCGAGCACCCGCACGCCGCCCTGGCGGATGCCCACGGTGCGCATCTGGTAGAAGGCGTTGAGGGCGTCCTGCGGGCCGGTGGGGGGAGGAGGGTGGGTTGAAGGGGGTGTGGTTGAAGGGGGTGTGGAGAGTGGCTGGGCACACTCACCGGTGCCATGGCTGTGGTAGCCAGATGGACAAGCTGGTCGTCAAGCTTAAGTGTAAACATGTGCAGCTGGGATGTTAAAAACTTCCTAAATGGTGTCCAGGCCCCTAGGGCTAGCGCTTGAGGGAGGTTTGTGAAAGACAGGCGGTCTGGCGTGTGGCCACTATTGGTGTACGCACCCATCTGGGGCATACATGCACCTGTAACTGAAGACCGTAACTATCAATTTTTGCAGCTTTGTATTTTGCATGCAAGATTGGGCAATTGCAACTGTGGCTGTAAGTTAACTACCCGCGCTCCTCACCTGTAGCAACTCCCCCTTAAGGAAGCCCTCCACATACAGCGCAAATGTGTGCACATTTGGCCGCAGGCCCACGCTGGCAATGCGCCCCCCGATGGTGATCATCTTGTCCTCAACACCATACTCGCCGATGCCGGAGTGGATGATGTACCCCTGCCCATGCGACAAGGGTTTCAAGTTGAGGGCGCTATCAGAGAAAGCCATAAGCCATATATTCGAAAGCGCATCAAGTTGCAGCACCTTCATATCCCCATTTCTATTTAATCAAAATATGAGCAAGCAAGCAGTAGCACCATCGGTGAATCATTGCTTTCACGCAATGGCAATCAAGACCTCTTGCCCAGAACTTCACCAATGGCGCCAGAATACGAAGCTCAAAAGAAGCGACATGTGTCATGATCACCGGCAAAGTGCAGCAACCCATTGAGCGTCTCCTAAACCCCAACCCACCATCCTCCATCCACCGGCAGCAGCGCATTACACGTCCCCTATCCGAAACCCTAAACCCTCGACCTCAGTCCCAACACGCACCTGCAGCAGCGCGTTGAAGGTCTCTATGGTTGGCTGCACCATGCGCGATGTGATGAGGGAGTCAACCAGGCGCTCCGCCTCGTTCAGCGCACCGCCGATGCCCTCCGCGCGGATGATGGGGTTGAAGTGCGCAGCGGTGGGGATCATGTTCTCATACTGCGGGGATAGGATCATGTCCTCAGACTCATGTGGGGACCGAGTTCTCATATACAAGTTCTTAATCTCGGGATCATGTTCTCATAATGTGGGGATGGGGCGGGCTAATGAGCATCTATGCTAGCTGTATGTTGTGTGACAGTGCCCAATATCCTCAATTTTCCTTCAGTAAGGGTGCGCTAGGCGTGGGCAAGCGCGGCAATTTTGAGCAGGTTTTCCATTTCCAAGCTGCCCCAGCTGTGGGTAGTGTGCGTATACATTGGACAAGCACACAGCGCCACCAAGCGCATATGAATCGAGTAACAATGCAATCACATGCTTGCCAATTCCCATGCCCTTCATCCATAGCTCGAAGCCCTAAACCTTAAACCCTAGACCTCACCGGCATGCGGTTGAGCAGCTCCAGTGCCTGGTCCTTCCTCCCCGTTTCACTCAATGCTGTGATCATCCCCAAGTACAGCGCAGCGTCCGGCTTCCAGCCCTCCTGCAGGCACACATGGGAGCATGTTACACATCAACACCGCTTTTATTGCGCGCTGTGCCAAGGTTGTGGCTGCATGATTTCAGCAGGTGGACCAAGTGACTGGCTCTTGACCTGTTGTTGTACATATGGTTGCACACCGCTCTGGCGCTGTCTGTCACGGGCTGCGTGCAGGAACTTCAGCATGCGGCAAGGCTTTTGAATATCACCCCCTTCCAAACCCCCACACACCTGCAGGCCTCACGTGACGTAACCCTAAACCCTGAATCCCACCTGCAGGCCTCGCCTGAGGGAACCCTAGAACCCTAAACCCTAGGACCTAGACCCCACCTGCAGGCCTCGCGTGACGTACTGCTGAACTCGCACACTAAAATAAAAGCCCTAAACCCTGGAACCCCACCTGCAGGCCTCGCGTGACGTACTGCTCCGCCTTCTCCCTCTCCCCCATCTTGTACAACCCCTTGGCCAGCACGAGCCACCCCCCTTGGGGGGGCAGCCCCGCGCGGCGCATGCTTGCAAACACCGCCTCAGCCGCCTCCATCTGGCCCTGGGACATGAAGGCGTGGATGAGGGCGCAGTAGCTCTCAGGGATGGGCTGTACACCTGCCGGGAATCGGGGAAAATGCTTTAAGATTGAGGGTTTAAGAAAGGGATGGGCGTGTGGTGACCCTTGATGATGGGCTGGACACATTCGGCAACAAGCGAGGTTACAAAGAGGTAAACAGATTTTCTAACTTCTAGGATGATGGTGCGCCACTGGTGCTGGATCCAGTGTTGGCAAGACTGGTAAGCATATGCAAGCCTTGGCCGGCCACTGGGCAGGCTGTTATGCATGTATGGGTGGGAGGCACGTGCAGCAAGGTGGTGCACGGGCCAGTCGCTAGGGTCAGAATGTGTTGTAAGCGTTTTCAGTGAGGCAAGCCTCTCAATAAGATAACGCAGTAGTTTGAATCATCCCCATATCAGCGGTGTATGCATGCAGGGTGCAGGGGTCAGATCGCCGGTGAAAGCTTTTAATTTTCAGTGAGGTTTTGCCCCTCAAAAATGTACCGCAGTACGTGTCACGTCATCATTCCCGCCGCACACAACCCAATGCCATCTGCATGTCATGCATGAAAAAGGGAAAGAAAATAATAGTATGACAGATAAACCACCCGCCACTGTCATTACTAAACATGATCCCAACCCCAGACGGAGCAATTGCAACCCCGGGGAGGCATGCAACACCCATACATGTCTCATATGCAAGGAATTTACGACCGAGTGCAAAACACCGCGCACAAGAAGCAAAGCAGGTGGCATCCCACTTTTTCCTCCCCTCCCTCACCCGAGTTGTACTCCCTCCTGATCGCCTCCAGCGCCCCCTCGGGGTCCTGCGCCTTGACATACGCAAAGATGACACCGTGGTAGGCGCGGGGGCCGGGCGCCAGCCCCGCATCCACCATGTCCTGCAGGATGTCCTCGGCCTCTGATACCGCCCCCTGCTGGGCTGCCTTGACGAGCCGCCTGGGTAAATGGGTGTTGGAGGTCGGCCCGGGCAAGGGCTGCTTTGTGTGTGGAGGGGTGCCTTTCTACACCCATTTGCGAGGTTGAACATACACACAGTGGCACATGCTACAATTCCCCACAGGTGAGGCCTCCTTCACAAGCATGTGCGTGGTACGCTAAGGGTTACAGAAACCCTAGAGTAAACCCCTACCTGTGGTATTGCCTGCGCTCCGGCGCCTCCTCATCCACCTTGTCCGCCTGCCAGTCCGCACCCACCACACCGCTCTGTGCCAGCCACTCCTGGCGCTCCGCTGAGGCGGCACTGGCCTCATCAGCGGCGCGCAGCTCATCGGCTGGCAGGGGAGGCAAAGGGGGTTAGCAAGGAGGGGAGGCTGTGGATACCAACATGCCGTGCAGTGCATTTATCAATACTTTGTTCAATTAGTAGTATTGAGAAGGTGTGGCCGGGTTGTGCCAACTCATGATGTCAAGAGGTGGACGCAATCACATGGGATGCAATGCATGCATATGCAAGATGGTCGTTGTATCTGTCAGTGGACACATGTGTGCTAGCTAGACCACCACACGCTACTGATGGCTTTGGATTGCTCTCACCAAACGTGCAGTCCATAAGTTTAGCGCACCTGTTTCTGTGACCCAGCCTATCCCCGAGTACCTATCGTCTTCAACCTCCTCTGCAAGCAGTAAGCCAGTGTGTCACTAGCAGGGCAGAAGACACTGACTAAACATGCCCTTCTTTTCCTGAGGAGTCCCAATGGGTTGCTGATTATGAAGGGACCAATTCCCAGCCACAAGTGTCATCCACCCCACATTTACCCAAAAATGAAAACTGCATGAAAGAGAGATGCAAGTGCACAAACATATCATATCAATGTGTGAGATAGTAAGGCTGTTTCTGGGCGGTACCAACACTGCCTAGCCTAGGCAATTACCCTCTGCGGCTCTGGCAAGGACGGGCCGGCATTGATGCCTCGAGGGCTGCTGCCACGCTGGCCCATCCCCCAGCGTTAGCGACGGAATACGCTGGTGCAAGGGTTGGAGGTTGGCGGAAGGACGGGTTCTAGGGGTGGATACCAGCGCCCGCCCGCTAGTGCTGGCAGTCATTGAAGTCATGCCCCTGGCGGTCGCCATCCCGCAAAGAGTGAAACTGCCACAAGAAGAACGGCAGCCCCCTACTGCATTGGGCCACGCTGTACGTTACAACTCGGCAGCTGATGATGCACACCAAGGTGTACGGCGTGCAAACTGACCGCGGCACCGCTAGCACTGGCAATACTTGTGTGTCATGCGCATGGCGGGCGGTAAATGGGCAACGAGCTGGAAAGCTAATTGACAAGGGTACATCAGGGCATCTATTTGTAAAGCACGCCTGCAAATATATGCCCGATAGACTGATCAGGGGGAGGCCATGCTTATTGCAGCACAAGCAAGCCACACGAGTGTTTTCGGTGTGCAAGGGGTGAAGTCTCACACGGTGCAGGTGGACGGGGACACTGGAGTCTCAACCAAGTTCCAAAAAACAGCTTTTGCCACACGACACGGGTGTCTGAAGATGTCGGCATACTGGCTTATGCACTTGTAGCCTTGAAGATAGCTGTTCCTGTGTACACCACTGGTTCTGCTGCCAAAAGTCATGTTGTGGCATGTCTATGTGGGCATATGCATGCATATGGCACTTCCTACACACCTAGCTTTGCACTTGGCCGCTGCGCTGCAGGCACAACTGTGGTAACTCACATTATGCAACTATTCCAGTGCATTGCCCCATGGTTTCGTGTCATCACCCGCGACAGTTGCTAATCGCGACAGTTGCTACCCGCGGTCGCATGCTATAGGTACAACCCAGCTTTGCCAATCTGGACAGTGGACGCTAGGTGCAACACTTTTGCAACTTTGACGAATTTTCTGTCATAGCAGCAGTTTTCAAAGGATGCAAGACCATATCTTCGTGCTACAAAAGGACAGGTCTCCTTGACATTGCACCCCCTCCCTAGTTGGGTGGGGACTGCACCACATGAGCAAGGGGAGGCGATGCTGTTGGCCGCCTTCACAGCCCTTCTGCTGCTGACACGTGTACCCCGCCCTTCGTGCTGTGATGCCACGTGCCAGCAAAGCGAGGAAGTGCTATTTGACAACCTAAGCCAGGGTCTGGCAGCGGTGCGTGGGCCACCACGGCACCCTCTGCCTGGCGCCAGGCCTGCCTGCCTGCCCGCTGGACTCCCATGCTTTAGCCAGCACGGACAGGGTGTCACCACACTGGTTAATGCTTTGAAGGTGCATTATTAAAACACCCGGCCATTCCCTCATCCATGAGAACACCAGGTTTGGGACAGAGCCCTGAAGGGTTATATCGCCTGTTGCAGTTATCCTTAGCACAGTTGGATCAAGCTTTACCCCCCTTGGTACTGCAGGTATACCTGCACGTGACCTCCACCACCACCGCCCCTGATGCCGCAACCCCCTTCTCCGGCCTCCTGCCCCACCCCTTGGGTCCGTTGCTGGATGAGGTGGCTGTGCATGTGGCTGACCTGGCACTAACACGAGGACGATGGGTACGCCGCTGACATGTGGCGCATGGCGCTGCCTACAGTACTTTAGAAAATCAACCAATTAATTATTTTATTATTTTATTATTATTATTATTAGATGTTTTAGTAAAATGAACTAATTTATTGTTTGTCAATCCAGTTGGTTGGTTGGTTGCATGCATTCTACCATACAGCCAGATTACTAGATAGCCGGTGCATGTGACGAATTGTTGGATGGAGGATGAATGGAACACATTTACCTGGGCACGCACAGGAGAACCACCCATGCCATATGAAATTGGACTCCCACATGCTCTTTATTTGGGATCATCACGTGCGCAGTCCATGTGGCCCATGTGGGTATTCCTGCAGATCATTTCATAGGGTTCAAACAGGCCGTTTCATGGGTGAGGTATACCAGAAGCACTGTGCATGCCCCCTCCTAATAAACACCATCCCTTCCCCCACCCGCAGCACCACGAGTGGGGTGCCCCACTGCTCCCCCCACGCCCCACCGGTGCCTCCCTCACCTGCCACCTGGCCCCTTCAGCCAACCACAGCCAGGCGGCGTGGCGGCGGGTGATTGTGGGGATGGCTGAGGCGAGCGGCGCATCCCTGGCGGGGATGGACGGGGATGGGTGGGTTGTGCAGCCTCGATTCCACGCGCAAGGGGGAATAAGTGATGCGAATGCCATCAGGTGGGAGCAGGAACTTAGATGAATGCAGTCATGGTTTGTACCAAGCTGCGGCGGGCATCTCATTGCTAGGTAGGCAGGTTGCAGGGTTAAAAAAAACGTTGGCTTTGACCCCTCCCGTGTGCCCCTGCAGCGGCTGGCGTCAGCCGTGACCACCAAGCCTAAATACCAAAACCTTGAACCCTAAGCCCTAAACACCCTACATGAATGCCCTGCAGCGGCTGGCGCCAGGCGTGGTACCACCCCGAGCCCCTGTGCGGCCCCAACCTGTGGTGCTGGCGGCGCATGTGGGCGCCAGGGGGGGAACAGGGAGGGGGCCTGGCGGCACTGGTGGAGCCCGACTGGTTGCTGGGGGCAGGTGGGTCCGGAGGCGGCGTGCAGGATGAGATGCGGGACTCGGCATGCACCCTGATGTATCGTATACAACCTTGCACGGTCCCGGTGGGTTGCGGCTCGGTGCTGCAATGTGCACACGGTTGGCTGCGCGCCGGGGTTGTACTTGTGTGGGGCATGGTCATGTGCATGGTGGGGTGGGGAATGGTGCTGAAATGGGCACCGGATCGCATCTGATGAGGCTCTGTTTTGATACCCTAGGGCCTTCCTTGTGCTTGTGAGGCAGTGTGCTTTTCCCACCTTGCAGCTTACCACTCACTACAGGTGATGGTGGAGGTGGTGCCTGGTGCCCTCCCCAGTGTGCGCATAGCACACACCCTGATGGCGGTCATGGGGGTGCAGCAGGCGCAGCAGCTATTGGATAAGGCACAGCAGCTAGGTATGATGCTATAGGGTGTAGAGTGTACAGGCGTGGTCATCGAGGCATTTGTGTTGAGTTATTTGCAAGGTGGAATGGTCACGAGCCAAGGGCATTGCAGAGGGTGACATTGGGTGTCACATTTACAATAATGATGATGGATCTCAGCAGCATTGCTTTGCTCTCATGCACCATATCCTCGTTTTCTTCTCTTTGGATCTCCATGAGGCGTGTCTCCTGTGTTCGCTGCCTATCCACTTCATCGCGTCATTCTTCACATTCTATAGTTGCTCCATTTCTTCACATCCATTTACCCCCTGCAGGCTCCTGCCCATCAGCTTCCATCTACCGGATACACCTCGCCTGCGGCAGAGACCTGAGTTCCCTCCCCTTTCCATCCTCCCCTCCCCATCCCTTGCACTTGCCCTCTGCAGATGCCACCTGTCGCCTGCCCGACCCCTTCAGGATCTCGCAGTACGTCCCCCTGGACACCTGCCATCCTTGTATTTCTTAATCTGGTTGCATTGGAGTTGTGATGGTGGCTGGGATTGTACATGGCACCAATGGGACCATTATGCAGCCCCAGCTGCACCACCAATGGGATGTATTGGCCATTGGGGATGCCTGGTCAGTAAGCTGGGCAAATTTGTTCGCACAAGGTGGTGCCATACTTAAACCAGATTCCCTTGAAAATTGAGGAACCCTGTGGAGCCACGCGAAACATTGTACCAGCAGTGGCGCTTCATGCAATTCACAAGCAGGGGACTGTGGCAACCCCCATCCCAGTACCTGACGCCAAAAATACCTCCCCTCCTACAGGTCCATCGTTCACGCCGCCCCCCTGCATGCAACGCTGGCCATCCACGTGACCCGCCAGCCTGGCGCTACTCCGCTGCCTACTCGCCAGGTGTCGCTCCACCTGCTGCAGATGCTGCCCAGGTGGTGCCGCCCATGGGGCCACACGCTGGAGGTCAGGGGCGTGGGGCAGGTGGGGAGGGTGAGGGTGAGGGGGATTTTCCTTGGGAAGGGTGTGCACATGGATGTGGGGGGTCAAGTATTTGCACAGCGGAGATTACAAAGCGAGTAGCGTGCTTCCTGGCAGAGCATGGATGCTGTTGCTTGAAGGATCTGGTATCGGTTGTCTGTGAAAAGAAACGCACAGCATGCATTTGCATCCAATGGATTGATGTTTCTTCATTCTTCGAGGTAGATTGGGGTAGATTGTAAATTACGGTATTTGCGCTGGTCCTGACATGATGGTGATGCCTGCAGGAAGAACCCTCTCCCGATCTTATTTGCGGTAGCCACCTTGCCATATCACATGGTAAGGGGAGCCCCTCTCTGTTGGAGATGTGCCTCAACATGGCCCCAGATGTGAGCGGGCTGACTGTTTCCATCACATTCAGCAAGGCCTTCCTGTCGGTGTGGGAATGGCCGGAAAATGCCGGACGGTGAGAGGGCCCATTGGCACTAATGGCCATTGTATTGTAGCTTTACTGGTGGCAACATGGTTGCACCAAACTCAGATTAGGTGAACAGGCGTGTTCAGAATGACCTCCTACGATTTACAACTGCAAAGACCATGCTTAATTAATTCTACGGTAGTCAACTACGCACCTTGGGTGCACCAGGGCCATTTTAAAGGCAATGCCCCCCTTGTCATTTGTTTTCTTCGTTTTGTAGTGGCCTCCCCATCCCCCCTGCCCAGCTGACAGTTCTGGATGGAGGCCATGTGGGTGCGGCTGGCTGGGGCAGGGAGTGGTGCAGCAACACAAGCAGCCCCCTGCTGCACGCCATGTGCAGTCAGTCACACAAGGTGAGGATGGCATGACCATGGGCCCCCATAACTTGCTGTTCACTGACCCGCATGAAATTTTATATTGTTAAATGTTGAAAGCCATGCACTTAGCCACGCAAGGTGAGGATGGCATGGCCGTGGGGCTGCAGTTGTGCTGTGGGTGGTGGGGTGGGTGGTGGTGCACACTGCGCCGTTGACCTGACACATGTGCATCAATATACCCAGCTGTTCGCTGTGGTCTGCCCTTCCTTTACATGATAACGTAAGTAGTCATACACTGCAGCAGCTGGTGAGAGCAGGGAGCCACGGCACGTTGGGTCACACTGTCACTGCGTCAGCAAGCAGATGCCATTTGCGCCAATCTGGAAAAATTACCTTATAACTTCATCACGACTCTAATGTGGGTCACTGGCAGGCCTGGGCCACGTCAATGCTGTGGGTGCACCTTGGTGACCCCTGGTTCCCTCCCCTGTGCAGCTGATTGGTACCTGGCAGTTCCTCCCCTTGCTGTACCCTGACTCCAGCATGCCCTACAACGCGCTGCTGCTCACCGCCACGCTGCTGCTGGTGTACGCAGGGGGAGTACTCAACGTGGCCACACGGTAGGGGGACAACCCATGGTGTGTGTCAAAAGTGTGGGCCATCTCATCTTTACGTGCATGTGTGGCGCAAACGAGTGTCTTTGCACGAGCCCCTTACGATTTTGGTACTAGGATTGGTTGGCATTATACTGCACAGCCCACTGTTGCCAGCTGACAATGCTGGGATATCGTATACAGCGGTCATGGGTGCGATGCACTGCACAGCAGAACACGTACGGTTTGGGCCTGGCCTGACGACATGGCCATCGTTTCTTTTTTCTTTTTGGGGGTTCATTTAACCCCAGATCTGCGGCATCAACATGCCACCTAGTTGGCCTCAGGTTGCTGTCACATCCCGGTGCAGGGCGAGGGGTGGTGGCAGCGGCGGCGGCCGCCTGGCGCGCCTGGCCCGTGTGGTGCTGATCCTGGGGCTGTTTGGCTGCCTGGGGCTGTACTGCGACAGGGAGGCAAGGGAGCAGGTGGCGGGGTTGCTGCGGCAGGCGGGATGGCACCCACCGGCTGGCAGGGACGGGGAGGCATGAGCACTCGGAGAACACTGTCACGAGAACACTGTCCTCAGGGCCCGAGGGTGCAGTCCCTGTGGCACAGCATCGTGTGTTGCCATGATGGTATAATACAATCATTGATGGGCGCCGGCGCGCATATGGATGTAAAATTGCAACGTCAAGTGGCATGATCGGGGCGCAAATAATTATTGCTGTAGCTGGAATGGCATGCCCAGCCTGCCCCAGCCTGACAGGAGACAGACTGTTTTGTCCTGACAATTTACTCCACAATAAATCCTACAAAGCAGGACTATCGATATTGCAGCAGGACTAGGACTATCGATATTGCAGCAGGGCATGTTCGTGGCGTTGTGTGCCCCGTGGTGTCCTCTGCAAATGTAACATTGCGGAATGTCAGGTGGATATTGTATGGTGTGCTTTCACACACGCATCAGGTTGGGCAATGCCTATGTATGAAGGATTCCAAGCCTTGAATACCAAGTGCTGGGTGTCCCCCAAAACACCCGCCGGCTTCCCAGGCTGGCGCATATTCCTTGCAGTTGACAAGTGGAACGAGGTAACAAGACGCATGCGGCCCCCAGCTACACGCCACACGCAACCCATGGTAATGCATCTTGTTTACGCGTCTTGACCATGCATGCGTGCATGTGCTCCGTGCCAATGTCATGGGAAAGTCCCTACCCTGCCCTTGTGGAACATGCTTCTGCGGCCTGTCGTTCAACTAGTGCGAGCAGTTGGCCAATCTGTTAACAATAACAACGGGCAGCGCTTGTAAGCGAGACTCGCACCATTCCCACTGGAGTTGCAGCGCGGCAGCGTGGAATTCGAAGCGCGTAGTACAGTAAGCCCTTACGCAAAATTCCCCAAAACGGGCCGATTTTACCGGCCAACGCGGAAGCCTCTGAGAAAAGTGCAGGATGCCTGGGCGCGTGGGCGCTTTACGGTAGTCAACTTTTGAAATCAGTTTGACCACAACACCGTTCAGATCCTCTGCTCATTACTTGCTCGTTCTGCCCGTTGTCAACTTGGTGCACTGTACACTTTTACGCTACTCGGCTACTGCCCTCGCGTATCGTGTAATCAGTTGCAAAGTCCCCCTCAGAATCCCACCTCAAAACGTATATTTTACGATCCTGACTGTGGTCAAGGATATGGTGGATAGTTGGGTACTCGATTCCTATGAACTCCCACCAGTTGTCCTCGTTGCTCTTAACAGCTTTGAACTTGTGTAGCCACTTCCCCAGAAAGTGGGCCAGAGGGCGATGATCCAGTGACAGTGTTACAGACGGTTTGGCATCGCGCGGGACGTACCGTACACAAAGCCCTCCAGAGCGTTTGCAGCTCTTCAGTGGGGTGGGATTTTAGAGTAACAGCTGTTGATAGTCGATCGTGTAACCAGCTGCAAAGTTCCCACCTCGAATCCCACCTCAAAAAGTATATTCCAAGATGCTTTGAGTGTGGTGGATAGTTGGGCACTCATAACCTCCCACCAGTTGTCCTCAGAGCATTGACTGTGATGCCCTTGTGGAACATGCTTCTGCCGCCTGTCGTTCAACTAGTGCTAGCACTTAGCCAAGCTGTTAATGTTAACAATAACAACGGGCAGCGCTTGTAAGCGGAAGCGAGACTCGCACCATTCCCACTGCAGTTGCAGCGCGGCAGCGTGGAAGCGCGTAGTACAGTACGTACATTCCCCCTAAACGGGCCGATTTTACCGGCCTACGCGGAAGCCTGGGCGCGTGGGCGCGTTTGTGGTTCAACTGTTGTGCACCAGCTCATGCAACTCCTGCAGTGGATCGGGGAGTGGTTTGTTGTAGCGCATGGGCAAATTAGTTTGGGCCGTTCAGGTTTTTTGGAATTCAACAATCCACATGAGTGGTTTGCCTACCTAAAGCATGGATTGAGAGACCCTGGGTTAGGTTTAGGGTTTAGGGTTTAGGGTTTGAGGTTTAGGCAGGATAGACAGGATAGCTGGGATAGCAGGCATGTATGAATTTGATGCTGTTCAGGCTATCTAAGTACAGTACAGTGTGGTCCAGTGTTTCACGGCGCATAACGCTGCCTTGAACTTTTGAAATCAGTTTGACCACAACGCCGTTAACATCCTCTGCCTGTTACTTTGCTTGTTCTGCCTGTTGTCAACTTGGTGCAGGTGTACGCCTTTACGCCATTGTTCTCACGATATCGTGTAACCAGCTGCAAAGTTCCCTCAGAATCCCACCTCAAAAAGTATATTTCAAGATCCTTTGATTATCCTTTGAGTGTGGTGGATAATTGGGTACTCATAACCTCCCACCAGTTGTCCTCAGAGCTCTGACTGTGTAGCCACTTCCTCAGAAAGTGGCCTGGGCGATGATCAGGTGACAGTGTTATAAGCCGTAGTGGGAAGTACCGTACACAAAGCCCTGCTGCAATATCGATAGTCAATGTGGCCGCAGTGTGTGCGCACATTTTGGTTTTTACTGCTCAACTGCCGTCATATAATATATTGTGGCCTAGAACCTTTCCCAGTCACTGTATTGTAAATTACACAAAGTGCCAGCCTCCCATCTGATTCGGCAGCACTGCAAAACGCATGTGCATGCACCCGCAGCCCTGCTGACATGATTTCAACAACACCTGCCCATTTTGCTACGTGCCAGTGGCAAACGCAGTCCTGACGCAACAGAGGGCAAGCCTAACAATCCAAACCGCCAGAAAGCTAGTGGACTATGGTTTTCCACAATGGTCATTCGTGTAGTTTCGGGTAAAACTAAATGCAAACGAGTCTTGGCAATCTAATGAAAATGAAGTGCCCCGGGATAAGCTGCGTTAGAATTACAACGCCAACTGACCCAATTTTGAAAGATTAACGAAAACAAGCCAACATAAATGCATGCAAAACAATGCAAGTACAAAATCTACAATGTCCGTGAACTCATGGCCCTGAAAAATACGGTGCCTGATCTGGGCCAAGTGATGCCCATCCGTCAATAGATCGCCCAAAACACATTTTTGACATGAACTGCAATGATTAGGTTCAGAAAAGGTCCTACTCCGTTGATCACTTTCCCAGCAATCCAACATTGGGTACCACTCCGCCTGTCATCAGTGGTACATTCACTGCTGCTGCTACAAACACATGAGCCATACCAATGTGATATTTGTCAGCAGTGCGCGGCAACAAAATGCATTCACCACCCGGGCTGTCGATAAATTGTCGCCCCGTACCACGCACCAAATGACACTTGGCAGCAGCCTTAATACACCAGGCAATCAAAATTGCATGCATTTTGATACGAAATTTTCGACAAGAACCATCAAGTTTGTGAATAGAAGAGAATTGTGCGGGAAGGGCACTACAAACTTGGACTCCGACGGGCGGCTTCCAAGGCGTACGTTTATCAAGTGAAAAGGTGCTAAGCATGCCAATGTCGCTATTCAGCTACTGGTCCCAAATACACTGGGCCAGCAGCATCACCGAGAAATTGACACCAAAAAACCATTACTGCATTCACCACCCCCTTGCGCCTACTCCGCCATTGGGAATTGTACGTCTGTGAGCGACCCGCAGGTGATGAGATCCCCTGCCATGTCGCTGTGGTGGTCCAGTATGCACTGCATGGAGTGCGCGCTGATGGTGCGCCTGTGCAGGTGGCGGGACAGCGGGATCTCCAGGCCATGCATCACCGACGCAGGGTAGCTGCTGTAGGAGGGCTTGCGGTGCAGGGTCTTGCGCATCTTGTCGGGGCTCTGACAGAAGATTGGGCTGGGGATGCCGCTGCTGTCCCCAGGCACACCGCCGTCCCCATGCGCACGCATGGGCGATGGGGGCCCGCTGTCGCTGCTGGCTGTGGGCTGCGGGCGGGTGGGGTACGTGCTGCCGTGCGCCTCCGCGCATGGTGCCGCCTGCAGTTCGTCATCCAGCAGCGGGAATGGCCTGACGTTGAAGTCGATGGCGCGGTCGTCCTCCTCTCCGTCCATGTCGACGGGCGATATGCTTCGCTCCCGCAGGGGCGTGCTGGGCAGGCGGTGGTGCATGAGGAGGACGGGATCGTCTGACACAGACAGACCTGCAGCACCAAATTACAATCTCGTAAGAGATTCATTTTGGGGCTGATTATTTGTTTACTTTCCATCATTCTATGTGTTGGATTCTTGTATTAATCTCCAAGGAAGTGCAAGGCCAATTGCAGGATCCGGGCTCAAGCACGGCCACCCCAGCAGCTCACCTGAAGCTTTGCACCTCCTCGCGGCCACCCAGTGCGGCGTCTCGGGTGTCTTTGACAGGTCGTAGGGCTGGTAGGGCTGCATGTCGAAGGACAGGCACTGGTCCAGGCTGGGGCTGCAGTTGGTGTTGATGGGCAGCGGGGGGGTGGAGCCATTGGCCAGGAATGATGGGCTGCTGGCGGCGGCAAAGGCAAAGGGGCTGACCAATGGCTCCCCATTCAGCTCATGAGCAGCTGGCCCAGCGCCTGCAAGGAACATTGAACCGCTCAGGTTAATATGCAAATATCTTGGTCGATGAAGCACTTCCGCACCGTGCCACCGCCACTGCATTTGACAAGCATTTGACACGTGCAGTGCATGTAGCTCCAAGAGCACCAACAATATACTAGATCTGCATGAATAATGCACCAAAATGCATTCCATATAAATGCACCAGGAGCATTCGACCCATCCCAAGCATTTCGCACCTAGCGGCAACGGCGTGGGGCACTCGCTGCGCAGCGGGAGCTCGAATGGCGACGGCAGGTGCGCCAGCCTGGGCCTGGGCTCGGGGCTCATGGGCACCGCCGCGTTGCCCTCCTCAGGCACATGCAGCTGGTTGAGGTAGTGCAGGATGTCCGACGCCTGTGGCCGCTGCACGGGGTGCGGGTTGATCATCCACTGCACCACCCACTGCAGCGCGGAGGAGCGGCCAGGGAACGACACCTGGCCCGTCTCCCGCACCGGGCCCGACTTGGGCATCTTCTCGCCTGCAGGGACAAGGGCAACATGTTTGGATGATGTGGCATGGCACCACCTGTGCAGTGTGACATGCATGTTATTGCAAACTGTGAGGGCTAAGCCTTGTCGTAAAGAGTTCGCTTAGTGAGATACACTAGGTGCTGCGTCCGGTGGCAGGCTGCCAGTCAGGTGGCTCCGCCCCCTATGACACCATGCAGAAGAAGCGCACACCCACCTGTTGCAAACTCGTATATGGTTGCGCCCAGGCTGTAGACGTCTGCAGCGCTGGTTGGCTCATGGTGGTCATCCAGCAGCTCCGGGGCAACATAGTCGCCATCACCCTCCTCCCAGTCTTGCTGCAGCAGGTGTGGAGACATTCTCAGCTTCCAATGCAAGCACAAAACATGCATGCACATTTGTTGTTTCTACGATTGTATTGGACGTAGATGTACCCTGCGTGTTTATGCATGCATGGGCCCAGTGGTGCATGCATGCAGCGTACTTTTGCTCCACAACCATGCCAAGCTGGGGTGCAGCACGTACCCATTGCTGCTTGAGCACCGCCAGTCCAAAGTCGCCTATTCTCAGCGTGCCATCAGCGTCCCGGTAGATGTTGTCGGGCTTGATGTCCAAATGGAGCACATCGTTCTCGTGAAGGAAATCCAGCCCCTACAAGACGGCATCCAGGGTCAACACTGAATTGGTTATTGGGGCTGTGCGCTATTTCCAGCATAAACAAGGTGCAACCATGAACTGCAAATCGCATCCACACCCCACTGCCTTGCGTACATTGGTTCTCAGCCAACACATGCATCTCATGGAAAACTTGCACGTGCTCGTTATTCACACAGCCAGCATGGCATCCATTCCCTGTGCAATTACCTTGGCCACATCCCACAGCACCTTCCAGATGTACTCCTCCTGGATCGGGTTGCCCTGGCCTTGGCCCTACACCACACATGAACTAGTCAGGGTTTAGGGTCTTTAAGGTCCGAGAAAGTATGACACTAGTTGTGCGGAAGCAGTGTCAGTCCATGATGGTAGTTCAATCCATGTGAACGCCACCTTCAGCCATGCAGCAGAGTGATGAACCTCCCACGCAAGCTTTGTCAGACAACGTGGGTGTACCTGCTGCAGGAGGTCAGTGAGGCTCCCCTGCTTGCAGTAGTCCATCTGAATATAAAAGTGTCCTCCCTGCTGCCACGCACGGTACAGCCCCACCACGTTTGGGTGGCTGGGCAGGGCAGCCACCGCCAGCACCTCGCGCATGCACCTCTCTCGGTGCGCCTTTGACTTGAACTTGCGCATGGAGCGCTTGACTGCATAGACCTCGCCGGTCACCCGGTGCTGCACTCGGTAAACCTGTGAACCCAGCAAGTTGTCCTGTCAAATATTAAAGCATTTTGACTAGGCCACCAGGAACAGCAGCTCAGTGCCTGGACACCCACCCTAGCACATGTGCACTGCTTACCTCGCTGATTTTCGACCTGCCGATGATGCACTGGTACTCAAAGTGCTCTTCAAAGTTGAACAGCTCAGGCCGGAGCATCGAGGCAGTGCGCTTCAGGTTGGTTGCCAACAGCACCTGCAGCACAGTACATATTCTCACCCCACCGCGCAAACACGAAAAGGGCGCCAGTCAAGCACTGGGTTCAACATCCGTTGAGGTTATGCTTTGGCTATCCCGACACTTGCCTTGCTCTCGTTCAGGCTGTTTGACCTGTGCTTCAAAGACTGCCCATGTGGGTTGTAGCTCAGGGCGCAAGGCCGTGCTGCTGGCCAGGCAGCCGCCCCTATGCCATTGCTTGGCTGACCGAACTCAAAGAGGTCTTGGTCCACGAATGGGATGCTCCCCTGCCTGAGGCTTTGGCCCCTTGGCAGGGGCGGGAGTGGTGGGGCTGCCTCCGCAACTGGTGGCGTGAGGAAGATTGGCAGCTCACAAGTGTCGTCGTTCTTGACTTCTGTGCTCCCATAGGCGGTTGTGATGGGTGAGTCCACAGAGAAGCCCTCAAGGACACTGAGGGGGGACTTTTGCAAGTGGGATAGCGCCTTGAACTCCATCGCTTGTTCAGCAGGCGGTCACCTCCTGCAATGTGGATTGTGTGCCCGTGCAGGGGCAGGGTCCTGCAACCAAGGTTGACACTGTCACGGGGTGACATAGGTTGACTCTGGTGACCAGCTGTGCTATCTTTGGAGGTTCAGGGGTGGTGTGCCTGAGCCAGGGGTGGCGTGCATAGATAGTGCAAACCAGTGAAAGTTGACCAGTTGACTCATGGCGTTGATTCACGCAGCACATAAAGCACGCTGCTGGAAAAGGTGAAAATGTTTTACCTTCGCGAAGCTTCTCTGGTGGATGTTAGCTGGATGTGACCCGCCAGAGCCAGCTAGTCAAGTGGCCACTTTCCGGCAGTCTGCTGTCTCCTGAAAGAGAAACAGCAAACAGGTCAGTTTTGCTTAACGAAACCGCTGCCAGGTGACCTGCGCTGAACATCAGGAAGTATATAAGCACGCTGGGGGGTCGTAACTAAAGAGTGTAGCTGTCAAAATGCAGACACACCAAGGAGCGTCAATAGACTACGCACATACATGTATACGCAAGTATGGGCCATTTGAGCATGGGAACTGCTAGGAGCAGGGCCAGGCATACACACCAACCCTGACACTGTGGATGTGAAAGTAGTCAGCGCGGAAGGTGACATCGAGTGGAAGCTCCCACAAGCGAAACTGAGAGGTACCGAGCACCAGCACTGTGATGACCTATCTACCTATCCCATACAAATACCGCTGTGCTGCTGCTGCCATCATGGCTGTACACGCACCCCCCCAAAACGGTGTGCGTTACAACGATGTGCCGTGCATGCGTGCTCCTCATATTCACCTGGTTACGCCATCCAGAAGGGAACAGCCAAGAGACCCATATGCTTCCCACTCAAGATCTTGTTGCTTTATTGAAGGCAATAATCCTTCGTCACACGCTCCACTAGCTTTACTTTTGCAAGTTGTACAGACGCTGACTTTCATGCTTCCTTGGAAAATTTGAATTCCATCACTCCGGGGATTACGAAGACAGATGATGCATCCCCGTAAAAACAATTCTGCGCGGGGATAGACATACCTCCCCAGAAACTTTGTACCTCCCCGGAAACTTTGTTGAAACATCGCGGGAAAAACAATTCAAAAAACTTTCAAAAACAGTCAAAGGGCAGCTTGCACCACACCGCGGTCCACAGATTTCGGGGCGCATTACAACGATCCTCACCTTGCTTCACCCTATAGCCACCCTAGATCGCACCCTAGTGCAAGGACTGGCGCGCTTCACCTGATTTGGCATCACTGCACACATGCATGCCAACTTCGCTCTTGAAAGCGCCTTGTGCTCTCAGAAATAACGCAACTCCAGCGCACCATCACGCGGCGTGTTTGTGTATATCTGTATAGATTCTGCTACCGCCCACGTTTGCATAAACATACGGCTTCTTGATCTGTACCACTTGGACTCTGGAAATCCAAGTCAATCAAACCGGTTGTTTGCTCTCCTTCAGCGTGTCGCGCAGCCACATTCCCGCACGTACAAGACATGGCAGCCCAACTGAAAGCACGTAGCAATGAAGTGGCGGTCGATGTGTCAGACGAGTTCAAGGTGGAATTGGAAGGTGCGTGACACCTCCCCTCTGGGGTGTGTGGTGCACACCTGACGTGCTGTGGCTATCATGGAACCTTGTTATCCTGTTAGGAGCATTTTTTTCTTTGTAAGGGCTAAGCACTTGTGAGCATTGCCTGGCATGCCAAATTGGCTGTGCATGCTGTTGCAGATGTCCCTGTCCTGAGCCAGGAAAAGGAGCAAGATAAGCACCGCCTGACCCAGCGGCAGAAGCAAGTAGACTTTGGGAAGAACACCCTAGGGTACCAACAGTACACTGATAGAGTGCCCACGTGAGTATTGCCTGGACACCACCTCGCTGCATGGCGCCCTTGCTGCTCAGGAGGTTCCTGTGTTGCCAAGCTCTCCCTGATATTTTATGGTGTGCCAATATATTGTATACCACCATTGAGTACAACTTTTCATCGTCTTCAGCCACAAGAGGCGGAAAGCCGACCCCGTTACACCCGACATCCACGTGAAATGCAGCAAGCGGGCATTTGATGGCCAGGTGGGCTGCGTTCCTACCACAACTGTTCATGCCACATGCTTTGTTGCCAATATTGTCACAAATATCTGTCAATATCAACACAAAGTGGTTTATTCATGTAAATCAGCTAGGCTTTTTCATTATTCATTTTAAATGCTTGCGCATGGCTGTGCCTCTTGTAGTTGAGGGTTGCATGGCCGGTGGCGTAGCTTTGCCCATTGCAGGCTTGCCATGCATGATTACAGCAGGGGCGCAATAATCGCATGTAAAATAAGCACAGCTCCATGCTTGCTCTGCAGATTAAAAAATGGCGGCGGCAGCTCCATGACTGGGACCCCAAATCACATGATGAGCCTGAGCCAACCTTAGAAGATGTGCCGCAGGCGCAGGTGAGCACTGCATGGTTTGGCCTGTGCCGCCGCTGACAAGTGATAAATGAATGGGTATTGTAAATGACACATGGATTGAGCATGGTGTACCTGCTGCAGTGCGAGACTCCCAAGACTTCAAAGGACCGGCTTGGCGGGCACAACCCCCGCAAGCGCGGGCTGGAGGATGACACGGTAAGCAGGTCACACACTGGTCAGCAATCCACCACACTGCCTGTTTACTTGTGCGCAAGGCCGCTGCCCAGTTGCATTTTCCTGGTCAGATTTTAGGGCGGTAACACATCTATCGCCACTGCCTGCTTGCATTTGTAACAGCTTGCGGCCCCCACAGGATGCTGTCAGCGGCAAGGAGCAGCGCACAGGCGACACAGGCAGCTCGTATGACATGGTGACGAGCGATGACAGCTGGGTGAGGGTATCGGTGGACCGCAGCGTCAAGCAGGCGACGCCAAAGTCCATTTTCGAGGACTTTGAGGAGGACGACTGGCAGATCGAGGACATCCTTAAGGATTCCTGAGCGCTGTTGCTGGTGGAAATGGGCAGTGGTCATTGGTGGGGATGCTGGAAGCGATCCTCCATCTGCAACTGGCCGTGGACTGCTGCTGATGGTTGTAGGACATGGGCGCCCTGTCCTCTGGTTCAAATGTTGAAAGCTGTGCTGCGCCTGCTCATAGGGTCCTCTGCTGCAAGGCTCTGCCTTAAGAGTGCTCTGGCATCAGGAGCAGCGCAAGTTGTTGTATTATACCCGCTTCACTGTATCAAAAGTAGTTGCTGCTTTAGAACTCGTGATGAAGTTAATCTACAGCACTGTCTTTTCATCTATTTATATGGAACAGTATTTTAGCGCTACCCAAGCTGTAATCACTGTGGATTGCTAGTACTGTTTTGCTTCGAACTTCAAGCTTGACTGCATTTTGCTGTGCACTTGATTGTATTTAAGCTGCCATGTAAGAGCTGCCTTGGAGATGCAGGCTATGGAGTGCCCACTGTTGTGCGACCTATTCATGAATTGGCTTAAAATATTGGTAGAAACAACCAGTAAGCCTGGCAAGCTGATGGCATCAGTGATGGGCAGTCTATGCCAAAGTTTTGGTGTTCCCCTTGCCTCCTCGTCACTCAATAATGATTTCACCCCTTCCGATAGGGAGATCAGTTATGGTGCAGATTGGGCCCTGACTGGGTGCTAAATGTGACTGAAGAGGCTTTGAAGTCACTCAAAGACCACGTTGGTGGCCTTCCTAACAACTCATAGCCAGGAAGCGGTGCAATGGGCAACCCTGTAGTCGGGCACCGAGCTCAATATCAATAAGACTTCTACAAGCTATCTGTTGGCTGGTCCAAACAAGCTGGCTGCTTTCACGCTTCCAAGATTCTGATGTCAACAAGCCGCTGTGAAAGGTGCGTAGGTAGCATGAATAGAGCCTGGGAGTTCTATGCGTACCGGTACCTAGCAGCTCCACCACTTCAAGTGTCGGAGCAGGAACGTTGCGGGGTTGGCAAAAGCTTGGGGATTTACTACCTTCGACCGAACTACATTATCCCTCCTCAAGGACCTTCAGAAGGTATAGGTATCGTGACGATGCACTATTTCATGTTGGTCCGACACACGTTGACTAATATGACATGCCGTGGAGGACGCCAGCTAGAACGTGCCGCACAAGTGTAAAAAGGACTTCAACACAGTACAATTCACAAGTATTTGAACGAGCAAAGTTTGCCAAACTGCAACTGTCTTGCTTGCACGGGTTGAGTGTATGCACCAGGGTGTGGGGGTCCCATCGAAGTACAGCACGGCATGCACACTTCCAACCCTTGCACACTTGATGGCCGCTGTATGGTGCCAAGCTAATTCTCAAACAAAGTTTCCAAGTTCAAAAATACCTTGCTGTGCTGTTGAGTGGCACAGGCAGCCTGTGAGATATTGCCAGTCCACAGTATTTTGGAGGCCAGTGTGCCTGGTCAAACGAAGCTTTGCCTCCTTGCGCAGGCGGGAAGCCAGTAACACCCTGAGTAACACATAACGAGAATGTCAGCCAGAAAGCTCCACTTTACTCCTACAGTGGGATCCCCGGGAGGGCATGCGTATCCTGCCTCACCTGGCTGGGTCAGCGGGGTCAGCCAGGTTGGCAACTACGCCTCAGCTGGGGGCCAAACAGCAAACAGCAACATTGACGACATACTGCAGAGGGTGCAAAGCTACAATGTGCCAGACCTGGGAAGGTTGCAGCACGCCTTCAAGGCCAGCCTGGAAACAGATGAGCTTTTGCAGGCGTTGAAAAAGCACCCCACCACAGCAGGCTATGCGGGCATAAGGAGCAAGGAGGTATGCCATGCTTGGGCGCAGCAGGTTGGAATGTTCTCCGTATGCCATCTGCTGCCACTGGGCGCTGCTTACTTTGAATTGCTTGACATGTCTGCATGGTTGGTTGGCTGTCAACAAGGTCCTATATGCTTTCTTGCAGGTTCTGGAGGAGTTACTGTCGCAAGAGCAAGCAGCACAGAAACGCCAGCTGCAGCAGAATGCATCCGCAAAGGAGGCTGAGTGCAATGCCCTACGTCAGCAGGTAGAGCAGCTGAAAGATGACCTCCTTGCCAGCAAGCAGCATGCGCAAAACCTGGTGCAGCAGTCAATTGCGGAAGGCACCGCCAAGAAGAAGCTCGTGGCACAGGTGGATGACCTGAAGCGGAGCCTGGACCGGTGTGACAAGCAGATCAAAAGCCTCACAGAAGGGAAGGAGAATGCTGAGAAGACTATAGCCACAGTCAGGTTGGAGGCACGCACCAAGGGGGTGGAGTCTCAGCAGAGTGCAAGCCACTACAAACACCTGTGCGAAGAGCGGGAGCAGGAAGTTGCTCAGCTGAGAGCCTCGCTAACAGAATCAAGCTGCGAGCTGCAAAAGGAAAGGCAAGCATGGTCCACGCGCCAGACTGACTTGTGCAAAAAGCTGGCAAAGTGCAAAGAACAATTTGATATCTGCTCAGCACAGCTGGACCGCGCCACTGAGCAGCTTGACATCGAGAGAAGCAAAACCAAGCAGTTGGAGGCGGCCACAAATGCACTCAGGGCATCCACCATCGAATCTCAGCAGCGAGATGTGGAGCTTCAAAAACTGCTGGACGAGGCAGAAATGGGGCGCCGGGAGCTTCATCACAAGTGTGCTGCACTGGCAGAAAGCCTGCAAGCATCAGCTGCAAGTGAAAGGGCACTTTCGGCAAGCAATGAGCAGCAAGCAGGGAAGATCACCACCCTGACAGCAGAAAACAGGCGGCTACTGTCACAGATTGAGGATCTTGAAGATGACTTGGCCAAGAAGTGCAAAGCGCATAGCAAGGCCAAGAAGAAGCATGAGAAGGAGTCACAGGAGCTCCAAGCTAAGGCATCTGAGCTGGACGAAGCTGTGCGCAAGAAGACACAGGAGGTGGACACTGTGACTTCACAGGCGCAGAACACATCTGCTGCATACGAGCACCAGGTGCGGGCCTTTATTCCTGAACAATGGGCGGGCACTGTATTTCTTGGCAGGCCGCATCATTGCAATCACAAATTATGCATGACGAAATCCTGCAATTCAATTGGGTGTCAATCGATTTGCCAGTACATTCTGTGCATGATGGATTGCTGCAAAGGATATACAATTTACACTCTCAAACATACCTTGTGCATTGCAGCTCAACCAGCTGCGCAAGGACGTTGCGGGTGCCATTGAGCAGATGCACAGGCAGCAGGAGGCGCAGGCTGCAGCTGTGAAGGAGCGCACAAATGAGGCAAAGGAGCAGCATCAGAAGCAGATGCAGGAGATGCAGCAGTCATATGAGAAACGGGTACAGGTATGAAATCAGTGTGGCCATCTTCGTTGTTATTTACGAAAATCTGGCGAAATCTCTGAAAATAACGAACTGGTCGGGGCCCATTTCGGCCAGAAAGACGAGAAATCCGGGATCCCCAGGGTCCTTCTCGTCCCACTGTAACGAACCAGCGACGCTGGCATTCACCATTTTCGTTGAATGGTGGTCACTTCAGTACCTTTAGCAGTGTCAATAGGGCACCTACATCGGCTAGTATCGTCGGTAACAAGCACAGAAGCACGGTTTTCCTTGGTAGGCTGCGAAACTTGGCGAAAACATGGCGAAAACATGCCATGCTTGGGCAGGCGAAACGAGGTTTTGGGATTGCGAACGCCTGATTTCGTCCCCACTATAACGAGGAAAAGGCCCGTAAATGGCCCGAATTTTGTTGACCAAAACGAAGATTTAAAAATAAGATGGCACCACTGTATGAAATTCATTCGCTGCAATGATCATGGGATGCTTGCAACAGCCTCAACAGCGCTCTTGGTACCACCACATGCTCAGCCAGAACCCATTTCAAAATGGTCCTGCCAGTTTGGAAAATCATTGCCGGTTGATAATGCCACCGATCAGTCACAACCAGGGTACACTGATTAGGGATCTCATGCAGGAGCTTGAACAGGACAGGCAGCGGTGCATCTCGCTGCACCAAACGTCCTCTGAGCGCCGGCGCAGCGTTGCTTTCCCTGCCGACCTTGCCGCTGCAGTGCGCAGTGCGGCCATTCCCGAGGAGTGCATCTCCAGGGCTGAGCACCTGCGCGTGCTGGAGGCAAAGCTTTCTAGCAAGGAGGAGGAAGCAGATGCCCGTGTGGCACAGGTGGGATTCATCTGCATGTGTGTGTAGATGCCTGAGACTGGCAGCTGGCCTGGGACATAAATGCTCGAACGTAGACATATTATGTCGGGGTTGTGTGTGTAATGGGAACGTTATAAAGAATTAACTGGTAAAATTGACACCCTAGCGACACCTAGCTACACATACCTACACCTAGCTAGCTAGTTGACAATGTCCAATGTGGTACTCAGCATGAGCTGGGCTTGGGCCAACTACAGCCATCACAAAAATTAATGGGTGAGTTGCCAGAGTCTTACAATTTTGGACCTGGGACGTAGGAATATGACTGATACATACTGGATCGGGGGAATGCAACTATTAAAACTACCATATCATTCTAGTTTGATATCATGTGTGTGTCGTGTACACACCTTGCGTGCGATGAAAAGCGTGTGCACTGCTTGCGCAGGTTGAGGAGAGCTTCCATTGGCGCCTGGACACCAAGGATGCTGAGATCCAGAGCCTGACCACCAAGCTGCGGCAGCGGGAGGAGGAGCTGCGCGCTGAGGTGGCACGTGGCAGGGATGCACTGGCTGAGGCCACGGAGCAGCTGCGGCGCAACCGAGCTGCTGCTGAAGAGGCAACAACGGCACTGGAGGCAACACGCAGGGAGGTGGAGAAGCTTAAGGTCAGTCAGGGCAACGAGTCCAATGGGTGTGCAGGGGCCATTGCAGCAAAATGCATCGTTAGTTGCTGGGATTTTGTTATCAGCCCAGTTATAACAATAAATATTATGGTCTGTTAGTACTGGAGGTATGGCATGAGCCATAGGCCATGTTATCCCTGATGGCTCATGCGTGATCACGATGGATGAATGCGAATGAGTAATACTAAGGCATATATAATTTGTGTTTTGCAATTGTTCTATGTTACACCAAATTTGAGAGAGGCATGAGGAGCCAACCCGGGCTCATTTAGAATGATTCTTATATTGAGTTTAACAAAAATAATGTAAACATATTGTGCAGCGTTGTCGCGCAGCCCACGGTGTTATTTGCTTTACAGCGTGCCATGGAGGAGGGCCAGGATGTCAGTGCACGCCTGCGCACGGAACGAGATGAGTTGCAGCAGGTGTCCAAGCGTGCGCAGCAGCAATTGGAGGCCGCCCAGCTACAAGTCAAGGACCTGCAGACTGCTCAGAATCAAGTAAGCCATGGGCCAACGTCGTTATTACATGGTGTATCATGTTATCTTTTCGGCGTGCTCTCCACTGATTTATATATGTTATATTACTATGACTATGACACAAAAGTTTGGTTTTTTAACCTGCAGGACCAGTCCCGCCTGCGCCAGCTAGAGGATACTCACCGCAGCCAGAAGGATGCTGCACAGGCAGCGCGCAACCAGGCAAACACTGAGCTGCAGGCTTCCCAGGTGGCTGCCAAGCGTCAGCAGGCCATGGTGCAGGTATGATGCTGAGCACATGCTTCACGCTGTCTGTAAACACTCAGTTAATTTAAATCTCTGCATTTGGTGTTGCCACGCCAGATACTGTGCACTTTCTGTTGCATGTGCACCATGGCCTACATGGATTGTAATATTTGTAATTCAGGGTATACACGATATACAATGAATCATATGAGTTGGAAAAAAATTGTGTATAAAACATAAACCACTTTAACACCAATATCACACTTTCCTTCTTCACATTTCATTGGCCAGGGCTTGACTGACCAGTTGGAGGACGCCCAACGCCAGGCTGCTCGCACCCAGAAATTGGCGGCTGCTGAGTCAGAGGAGCAGCAGCAAACCATTGAGCGCTTGCAGCGGCAGTTGGCTGTTGCCCGCAAGGATGCTGAGGCCATTGTGGGCTGCACGACACAGCAGGTATCAACCGCCACCTCCCTGCAGGCGGCCCAGGCGGCACAGGTGGATGCAGAGCGCAGCGCAGCAATGACACAGCTCCAGGTGGGCCGCACATGCGTACACTGATTACCTTATAATGATGACCATACACTGTTAGCGCACAGATTATAAACAACCATGTTCAGGAATACTACATGGTCAATGCAATGATTCATGAACCCTGCACACCTCTTCCGTCACCCACAGGCTGACAGAAACCTGCAATTTTGCACTGGTCTAGGTCCAGAGCGCATCGCTGCAGCGGCAGGTGGAAGTGCTTCAAGAGGAGAAGCGTATCCTGAACCAGGCATGGCAGCAGCGCCTCATGCGCTTCAGCAGCAGCTTGCAGGCGCAGGTGGCTGCACACAAGGCAGACCACGCTCGGCTCAGAGCAGCAGGTACATAACCCTGGTGTGCCACATGCATACGATGCTGCAGAAATAAAACCCTTGTCATTGCTGCTGTGAAAGCACAGAACACGCCATTGCCCCATGGCATGCTGTGTGTGGATACCATTACTTCATGGTTGCGCAGCTGCAATCTGATGTCTGAGTTGTGTACTCAATTGCAGCTGAGAGTGTCATCGTCAAGGGCCAGGCTGAGTGCATGCATGCGGTGGAGATGGCGCACTATCGCCAAGTGGCACAGCAGAGTGGAACCGCACTGCAAACTCAGCAGCAGCAGGCAGTGGAGCTCCAACAGGTACTATGAAGCAGAACTTTGCCGAGCTCATTTGTTATTACGCTGCTAGCACATGGATATCAAGACATTGTATTCTTTGGGATTCCATAGGCTAGATAGGTTAGAAGGCCATTGTGCGCTGAATAATTGACACGAGAAATGTGTTGGAAAGAGTATACAGGGGCTTTCCGCACTCTGGGCCCCTTGTGAATAAGCTTCCCCGCATTCCAAGGTTGACAGGTTGACGAGCCGACTTATGGGGTCTGTTTTTGTTGTTGTATTATGTTGTCATTGATTTTGTTTACATCTGTCACTTAATTTCCAGGTGCAGGCTGAGCTGCAGCAGTTGGATCAGGCTGTGCATGTCAAGCGCCAGGAGCTACAGCAGCTGCAGATTCAGGTGCACACAGCGGCGCAGCAACTAGCCCTGCACAACCAGCGCCAGATGCTGGCGCCAGGCTCTGCATCGCCCCCCAAACCTATTGCAGCGGGTGCCACACCTGGCTTTTACTCTGCTTACTCTGCATCCCTGGCTAGCAGCCCCACAGCAGGTCCAAGCGGTGGGCAAGGGGCCATGCCAAGCAAGCAGGTGGGATGCAGCAATGCACAAACATCACTACATGAGCAAAAAGTGACCGCAGTTTCAATTACAAAACATCTGCCATTAAATTTTTTCAATTTCATTTGAAATCATATGCACTTAGCAATTTTATTCTGAAATGGCAGAATTTCCCTTTAATGGTGGGAGCTGCGCCTGCGGCTTGTGAAGATGACCTTTGTGTGCCATTCACTATTATCAGGGGTGTTAATATATAAACCAGGTTTATATACTATTTGTTAGTTAGTTACATGCATTCCAGCAACACAGCCAGATTAGCAGTCGGTCTTGCACATGCGGCGCCACGCAGCTCTTTCCTGGCACTGTTTGAACCACTTATTGATCCCACGCGACTTGAGGTCCTGCTGGAGTAAGTCAGCCCATGTGGCCCTTGGCTTACCTACCCCCTTTGCCCCCTCTACCCTACCAAACACCATACATTTAGGAACCCTATCGTCTGATAAACGTCCTAAATGTCCCAACCAGCGTAGCCTTTATATATTAACACCCCTGTTATTATGACTCAGCACGGTACCTCTTAAGTCTTGGAGCTTCAAGTCCTTGACATTCTTGCCCTGCAGGCTCCAACATCTCCTGACTTTGCCTTCCCCCTGCTCCCCCTGCAAACTGGGCAGCGCTCACCCTCCTCACCGGGTGCGCATGGCGACAGCCAATGGCGGCTGCGGGAGGCTGTAGGGGCCATCTTGACAGCCCTGGCAGTGCATATACCAGTAGATTGGGAACTGGTGGCCGCCCTCACAGCTTCTGCGCCACCTCAACAGGAGTTTGCTGATGCACTGCGTCAGCTGGCAGAGGTGAGCGCTGCTTGCCATCCTGCGCAGCTGGGTTGGATGCGTGGGGCTGCTGGCAGACTGGAGAAAGCACAGGTGCCTGAATTAATGGCATCAGTGGTAGACAAGGTTGCTGTAGCTATAATCGCCAGTGGTCAACTGACTGCACACCACCCATGTGACATGCAGGCACTCACACAGCACATGCACACATTTGGCCAGCATTCTTCCGAGCTGGCAGAGCGCAACAGCTCCCTAGAGCGACAGGTGGCGCAGCTGACCCAGCAGGCAGCGGAGGCGGGCACAGCACAGCGCGATCTGCAGACGCGGCTAGATGAGGTGGGGCGCCACGCGGAGTCGGGGCGGCACGCACTGGTAGAGGCGCAGGCGGCGCTGCGGGTAGAGCAGCAGGCGCGGGCAGCTGCAAGCACAGCCGCACAGAGCGAGGTGGAGGCAGCGCTGCGCAACCAGGTACATGGGGGAATCATTTTGATTTTTTAAGGAGTACATGTTTACAGATGTATATACACATGAGAATATACTGATATACGCTTTGTTTTTGAACAACTGTCATATCGTTTTCATTACATCAGTAAATGATGCTAATCCAGCACAGGAAGTGAGATTTACCACCGTCAGATCTGGATGCACATGTACACATGTATAAAAGGTGTGGTGATTACCATACTGATGGCATGGGTTACCTGATGATGTACCCAATGGCGCTGTGAGGGCTGCTCACTCAGCTCGATCCCTTGTAGGTGCAGCATCTGCAGTCCAGCAATGAGCGGTTGGCCAGCGAAGCATCGCAGCTGTCCGACAGGGTTGCGCAGCTGAGCAAACACAACAGCGAGCTGGTAGCCGACCTCAGCACCACGCGCGCCAACCTTGAGCAGCTGCGCAGCGCGAATGCGGGCCTGGAGGCAGAGCTGGGCACTACCAATGCACGCGTCCAGGAGCTGCAGCACACGAGCAGCGAGCTCGCATCCGACCTGCATGCCGCCAACCGGGTGGTGGACGACCTGAAGCAGCTGAATGGGGAGCTGTCGGGTGGCGCCAGTGCCGCCAGCGCGCAGTCTGCAACCCTGGTGAACGGCCTACAGGAGCAGGTCAATGCGCTCCTGGCCAGGCTGGAGCAGGTGGGTGTGCATGGCCAAGCCACAATGATTGCCATTGCAGCTGATGCATGCATGTGCGCCGTTGAGTGTCTGAAGGCCGGTCACACCAAGGCTGCTGTGATGTTGTAAAGGATGTGCTTGCAGCACATGCACATTGGAGTGTGGTTGACGGCTTATCACCATTTTCGCTGTGCTGCAGTGCAAGGCGGAGGGCATTCGGTGCGCTGACATGGCGCGTGAGGAGGCGGTGCGACCCCTGAAGGCCAGGCTGGTGGAGCTGGAGGTAAGGAGTGTCTACATTAAAAGGCCCATTGCGGCGATTTGCTGGTTGGTGGTTACGGCGGGATTTGCAGGCAAGCTGATACCTGCAATTACCCTGTTCTGCAGACTTCTGTATCCGAGCTACAACAGCAGTGCCAGTCAGAAGTTGCGGAGCTGGGGGCGCAGGCAGACAGGGAGGCGCGGCAGGCGGCGCAAGCAGCTGCACAGCTACAGGTAACCCGTGTATGTAAATGCTTGTTTGCGCGCATTAAATAAAAGAAAAATTTTCGTTGTGTAGAATGGAAATAGCAAAAAATGGGGTGGAACTGCGCATGATGCCATACCGTGCCACTGGCCAAATAAGCTCCAGGCTGGGGAATGTCCTTCCACTGATTGTATCTCGCAATGACAGTTCCTCCCCAATCCCAATTGTGGTGGCTGCTGCAAAATGTTCCTAGTTGAAAGTTTCACCATGCATTTACGGATGTGTGTGCTGTGTATGCAGGTTCAGCTTGCTGCCCAGTCAGACCGGTGCAGCAGCCTGCAGCAGGAGGTGGAGAGGTGCCGCGAGGACGCGGAGCTGGCGGGGCGCCAGGCGGCCACGCGCCTGAACGCGGCAAAGGGAGAGCTGGAGGCAATGCAGGTGTGGACTGCGTGTGTGCACTAGGGACCTCTTGCCTACTGATGTAATAATATGCACCAATATTTTATGTTGGATATGAATATATAAAGCATCTGTCGCTCATTTATTGTACGTCCGCGTTCATTTCATTTTCGTTTCTATACTGTCTAAGAAACGTAAAGAAAGGGGACATCATGGCTTTTCAAAAGTTTCCTTTTCATTTGCTTTTGACCATCCATTGCCACTGTGACAGGCGCACGTGGCTGACCTTGAGCAGCGCGAGGAGGATCAGTACCAGGAGATGCGTGCACTCAAGGCTGCGCTGAGGGACAAGGGGGAGGGCGGGTCCCCGCTGACACATGTGCACAGGCTCAGCAGGACATCATCCATGCGCCAGTCAGTGGGGGGCAGTCCAGGGCTGACTGCCACCTTCAGCCATGCAGCAAACTGACGTGGCTCCCACGCAAGCTGTGTCAGACAACGTGGGTGGACCTGCTGCAGGAGGTCGGTGAGGCTGCCCTGCTTGCAGTAGTCCATCTGAATATAAAAGTGTCCTCCCTGCTGCCACGCGCGGTACAGCCCCACCACGTTTGGGTGGCTGGGCAGGGCAGCCATTGCCAGCACTACGCGCATGCACCTCTCTCGGGGCGCTTTTGACTTGACCTTGCGCACCTCCGGGAGCGCTTGACTGCATAGACCTCGCCGGTGACCCGGTGCTGCACTCGGTACACCTGTGAACCCAGCATTTTGACCTGTCTAAATTTCTACTATTTTGACTAGGCCACCGGGAACAGCAGCTCAGTGCCTGGACACCCACCTCAGGTGCGCACATGAGCCATCAGAATGTAACAGCCGCTCAAAAAGCGCCACTGTTGGTGACAAATACGCCAAGCAGTTATGGCTCAAAAGCAGCTTAACGACTGGCAGTGCACACCATGGCATCTTCAAGATGCGCCAACACAATTATTGACCACAGGGTCCCAGCCTGGTTTTGAGCCATCAGATTTTAACACTTGGGAGCCGCTCAAATTTTGAAGGCACCGCCGTCGGCGACACATACGCCAAGGCTTAGCCAATGGCTCAAAACCAGCCCAAGGACTAATGACTGCTAATTCCAAATAAATGGCATCTTCAAGATGCGCCATTGTGCTGCGATGACACAGCGCTCATACACTAACCACAGGGTCCCAGGTCCGGCCCACATTCATGCTCATAGCATCCCCACAACTCACATCAGGAGGAGGATGTCCATCACTCAGGTTGCCGCATGAGGCCAAACATGCACGACTCAACCGCAAAGGTCACTCAACACACGTCATGAAGCCACTGTAATTGTGCATGGCATATATTGCAATAATGTGTGGCGACCTTGAGCCCATGATGGACATGAAGGATCCCACCGCCATCTTGCGTACCCACGTCCGTACCCTACTAGGTGCTGCACAGCATCAATGGTGTTTCCCCAAATCATCCTAACGAGCAACGGTTGGGTCACATCCCGAAAGTAGGCTGCAAAAACAGTGTTCCCTCTGTTTTCCCCCGCAATGCAATACCATGACTCAGTGGAAGTTCCCCCATGGCATACCCACTTTGAGTATTTGACCTGCCTCTGTGTGCTTTTCACGGCAACAGTACCACATCCTTGCACAACTATGATTCCCCAAGATGGACTGCTGTTCCCTTGCAATGTTGCCGTTGTTTCTTTCCCTTCTCCTCTGACGCATACACCTTTGAACGCGCTGAACTGGGAATACTGAACTGGAAAACTGCCATGCTGGCCTCCATTGAATACCAAAACCCACATGCCGGCAATTCATGCGGTTTTGAGCTGGGCTGTTGACCTGCTGACCAGTGGATGATCTGTGGAACTGAGTGTTGCTGGCTGGCCCAATCAGGGTTGCTCGCTGACTTGAGGTGTGGGCGCAAAGCAAACTAAACACTGGTCACATGTCCTGGAGGTTTGATAAGTATTGCATGTTGGGAACCAGCCTGGTAGTTGCTCTGTGACACGCCATCCACTGGAGCCAGTCGCTCAGGTTCCACGCAGTCCACACGCCTTCAGATTGTCAGTGCCCCAGCCGCTTGCGCTCCTCCTCCAGCTGCGAGAAATTAAACTCGTCAAGATGGTACACTTGTTGATCAAAATCAGCATGGGGCTATATTCCTAGAAGCTGAAGCCGTGCTAGATGCCACGCCACTGTCATGCAGTAGCTCAGCGCAAGCAGCGCCCAGCGAGCAGGCATGTGTGCATGCGAAATAGTATGCTAAAGCAGTTTCGACCACTTACCACTTTCTTTATCCGGTCCACTATATGGCTGGAGCCTGATTCATGGATGTTCTTGCATGAGTTCACATCATAGGGCTCCGACACAGTGACCTGCAGCAGTAGCAGAGTGCCTCTCACGCACGGGACAGCAAAAAGTAGCAGCAAATGTCACACCGGCTATATGCTACAGCCTTTTTGGCAAGCAGACCTCATACGCATATGTTTATAGCAGGCGTCAACCTGCGCATGCCACAGTGGGCAGTGCGCCCTACCTCATCCAATACGATGATGGTTGTTCCTTGCCACCTGCACGGTAGGGTTTTGGCCAGCGCATCAAACACCTGCTGCGCCTCCTTGGTCACCCCAACACCGATCTTGGCGTCCTCCAGCTCAGCAGCCTGGAAACAAACCAAGAAACACTGCTCAGCCACTGATAGCCAAACAACCATGATGATGCGCCATGTGGGGACTGCACAATGCAACTCACACGTACCCGAACAGCCTTCTCCTCCCGGTCCTTGCACTTTTGCACATCCACGTATGGTAGACGCAGGTCCACAGCCTCTTCGGGGCGAATGGCTGACACAACAGACTGCAAAACACACACAAGGCGAATGCCCTTTCAGCATGTGTCCTTGATGAGGACAGGGTAAGACGCAGTGCACAACTGTCCGAGATAGGAGGACTTTTTGAAGTGTACCTTGATGTAGTTTGCCTTCAGTACCCGCAAGTTGTTGTAGAATGGGGTTGACCCTTGCTGCTTGAGAACCACCACGTTTGTGGCTTTGTCATAGGCAAAGATTTCCCCATCAAGTTCCTGAAGTGCAATGGTCAGGGTTTTGAATGCAAGTCTGCACACTGGGAGGTAGTTGCATCAATACCTGCTAAGAAACCCATCGCTTATTGCCCTTCCGTACCTCTCCCAAAGTTGTCTGAAGAGTGACTTGGCACCCAATCACCCATTCCTGGTTGCTGACAACATCTGGCTCTGCCATGCCTGGAGGCTATCCCCTCAAGAAAAAAAGAGAGCGGCGGAGCCCAACTTTGTACTGATGGGCAGCTAAGCTAGGTAGCCGATCCCACACAGAAAAGGGGGAGAGTTGCCTAGCTGGGCGAGTCCAACCCAATGTACTGCCGATGGTGGCTAGTGTCACGTAGTGTGCGGCAAGTATACGTCAATACACACAAATGCAGCGATAAAGCACAACAAACAAGTCAACAAGTGACACCGGAACACTGGGTGGACGTTGATGTGTGTTGTGGAGGATGCATGCAATCCGTCATCAACGCCAAGGGACAACCAGCAAGCAAGCAACGTTGCTAGGATGAACTTGGCAGCAAACACTCAACACACGAGAATTCGAAGCAGACGAGAAGCACGGCTCTCCTGCATGCTGTCAAAAGTTTATAAGGTCGAATGGGGTACCTAGCCAGCCAGGTACCCGCTGGTCTTACAAATATTATGCATGGTGACAACACCCAATGGGCGAAAAAGCTTTGCAAAAGCAGCTGTTGGAACTCTAAGCACGACATTTGCACCAGTTATGCACGTAGGCGAGTGTGTTTTGCCGCCAGTGTCGACTTGTTGTTGGAGCTTGCGCCTGCCTTTTCACCTCTGCACCCACCACCCACTACCACCATTCTTGCCCTGTATCCTTCGAGGGTAGCCAACTACACTTGCGCAGCAGCCCTCGTCAACCTCGAGCCAAACCCACAGTCGCAAGCAGGAAACATTTGTTGTAGAATAGCACTGTGTTGTTGCTGGAGCAGGGGGTTATTCACACGCAGCCACGCAGTTTGGACGGCACAGCTCGGTAGAAAGCAGACCTGCCGTTATACTACAAAACTTGGCGGCATATGCCTTGGCACCTGGCCCCACACCGGCTTGTGCGGGCCCGGACATGGCACACAGAGCGCTGCTAGGACCGCTCAAGGCCTTCGTGCCCGCTTTCGGTAAGGGGCTGCTTAGCCACCACCTCCCCCAGGGCGTGCGCTGTGCACTGCAGTGCTTGCAGCGACAGAGGGTAGCTCTTGTATTTTGTTTTGTGTCGTCACCTGCAACCCACCGTTTGCAACCTTTCCTGCCGGCAACATATATGCATATGCATGCATACACGTCACAGGTGGTGGCCAGGTACCACCCCTCACCTGGCGCCTTAGCTTCACAATGCCCATATTTCACAAGTGTGTCTTCATAGTTGCCGTCATTTGCTATTGGTCAGCTCAGGCCATTCGCTCCTTGCAACTCCTGCAGCTCTCGTTGGCAGGCCCCATCTTCTTCCATACACAGTGTTGTTTGCCTGACACTGTATTTGTGGGTGCTTGCAGCGGATACCTGCTCGTGTGGCGCTTCAAGCAGTACAAAACCTGCGTTTTTGGGACTGGGTGAGCTACTTAATGGAAGGACACACAGGTACATTGCGCACAGCAGATCGCCACCCGGATTTTCGGGGGCATGCACTTGTGCTCAATGTGACTTGCACACAGCCCACAAGCTACACTAAAGTGGTGGGCATTGGTTCATACTGGGCCAATGGTCTGATACCTGCAACGTGGTGACCATGGTTGCATCACGCTTCCAAGGTTTGGGTTTACGCCTGCCCTGGTTTGCCAAGGGGCCATGCTGCCCCTCATCCAACCCCGCCCCACACGCATACCAATGCGTCCGCCACTCTCCCCACAGGCTGCTTGCCCCCCTGGTCTCCCTCCCCGGGGCCCAACAATCGCAGTGTTACGTCACCTCCCGAGGCGCGGGACGCCGTGTGCGGGTTGGCCTGCAGACAAAGACCGAAAGCACCGCTGTTGCGCTCAACAGGGAGATACTACGCGCCCAGGACTGGACCAAAATACAGGTGCCGTACCATTCGCACCCGGTAGCGCATTGCCACTAGCTGTGCAAGCATGGTTGTTGTTGCGGCTTGCTGGGCAATGGATGTCACGCATTCTGGGCCTTAAAGTTGGTTCCAAGTATGTCTCCACCGGGGATTTGATGCACATTTGTGGGCAATGGGACACGGCATCAATGAGCCCCATGTCAACCCCATGGCGAGCACTGCACCGTACCAAGGGTATAGTATGTAGGGTGTAGGGTTTAAAACTACTCATGCATCCCAGCAGTGCGCCCACCCCCATCGCCAACCCACGCCTCCCCTCCCTCCAACAGGACATCGTCAAGACCAAGGGCCCGCAGTTCCGGGAAATGAACGTGGCTACCGCCATCTGGCGCTTGGCGGATCTGGAGACGCGGCGAGCGGGCGACCCCGTTGCTGCCGATGCTGTGCGCCCGCTGCTGCTCGACCTGTGCAACATGGTGTCCACGCATGTGCAGAACTTTGATGCCCGGTCGATCAGCAACTGCTTGTGGGCGCTGGTGCGTGGGGTGGCGAGGGAGCGGGGTGGTGGGGGCCGCGGGCATGGGGGGTTGGGGGGGGAGTGCCATATGCATGCATGTAGCATGGGGGGAGTGTGTCTCTGCCATCCATCCATGCATGCTCCTTCCACCTTGCATGTTTGACCTTGCCCATCGTCAGCCGTTGGTTCCAAGCATGCCTTGAGTCCCCATATACACCGTACAAAGTGGCCATGCGGATGCTGTGAGCTGCACACCAGTGCAAACCTGACAGCGGAGATTAGAAGTGGGCAACAACCCTAAATCCTAAACCCTAAACAAGCCTTCCAGCCAGTCCAAACTGCTGTCATCCCACCCTCTCCCGCCCCCTGTCTCCGATCCCTATCCTCCCGCTCCCCCCCTGCAGAGCAAGCTCGAGTTGACCCTAATCCTCAAACCCTTAACCCTAATCCCTCGCTGCAGAGCAAGCTGGAGTTTGTGTCCGGGCCGCCCCTGCTGCGCGCCCTGTCTGAGGTTGTGATTGCCAAGAAGGCGCGCTACACGCCGCAGGAGGCATCGCGCATCCTGCACGGCATGGCGCGCCTGGCCAGTAGGGACATGGGCCTGCCCACGCACCTGCAGGAGAGGTGGGGACAAACTCTGAACCCTTATGTCTAAACCTTAAGCACACGCACCCACAGGGATGTGGGGACAAACCCTGTGGACCCTTTGCAAATGTTGAGAAGTTGGCTTTGGCCTTCCAGCCAAGACATCTCTTGACTGTTGGCGTGTTGCCTGAGCAAGCAAAGCATACATCAAATGGGTAGTTGGCAGCGTATTCATACTGCGTGCAAGTTACAAGTTTGCACCCTCAGGATACCGGGCGTGCCGCAGCTTAGGACGTGCATGTCCACGTCACACTGGCATGTTTAAAAAATAAACGGGAGGTGGGATCAAGTAGGTTGGCTGTGCATGTGCACCTCTTCCTCCTGTGCAATGCACGAACCGCACCCCCCTCCCCCCCCGCAGCCATTTCTTCGATGACATGAGCCACCTGCTGGAGCCGCACCTGCGCACCATGACCCTGCCCAGCCTGGTCAACACACTGTCGGCCTTCGCCACGGTGGGCCACCACCCGGGGGGCATGTACCTTGACCACATAGCGGGGGTGATGCGCCAGGGGCTCCAGGAGCACTGCCTGCCCCAGCATGTGGCCTCGCTGCTGTCCTCGTTTGCAGAGTTCAATTACTACCCCCTGCCCTGCATGGACCTGGCGCTGGACTGGGTGGTGGCGCACATCGAGCACTTTGACATTGATGCGCTGGGGGACATAATGAAGGTACGTGCCTTCCCCTTCTGACAAGAGCACTCGATGCACATGTTGCGCACACCCACAACCTGTCCATTTGTATATAATATGCTGTTGACAATGAGAATGATTTTTAAAAGTGGCAGCTGAGCTTATCCTCCAGAATTGGAATGTGCAACCGGGAAAAGTAACTGATTAAATACATCCTGCCGGCGCACATGCACAGGGTGGCTAAAGCAGTTGGCCACACACACCAGTGCAGTCGCACAGTCAGCCTCCCCACGGCTGGCGTCAGGAAGACTTTTAATTTATCCCAATAGATCGGTGATTCATGAAAGTCCTGGCGCATTGCCCAGTGTGTGCACGACATGACCACCATCTTGTCTTGGAACGAATTCAGGAAGTGACGTTTCATATTAAGAAAGAAAGAAAGGAAACGCCCACATGGCGTAAACTAAAAATATAAAAAAAATGTAAATCACTGTTCTGCGCGTGCAGGTGCTTGCAATCCTCGAACCGTGGAGCAACAGCCCCCGCGCTGCCCGCGCCTGCGCCTCGCTGCTGCCGGTGTTGGTGGCCCGCCTGGCGACGACGCGTACCGTCCCCTCTCACGTGGTTGAGAACTTCCACCTGCTCACGTGCGTGTATGGCAGCAGCCCTGCGGGATCGGGCGGGGGCCCCCGCTGCGTGCTCTGGAGCAGCGCCACCCAGGATTTGTTTAAGAGGGGCAGGAAGGTGTGGGTGGCGCGGCAGCGCGAGATCCAGAGGCGGCAGGTGAGCGGCGGGGCAGCGGTGGTAATTGGCTGTATGCATAGTCACATTGGGTTGGTTTTGGTGAAATGATGATGGTGCATCATGCATTGCATGCTCGTGGGCTCTGCAGCGTGTGATTGATGGCGTTGTTTGGGTGTATTTTACTGCCAGAATGGCGTAAATGGACTTTGATTATGTACCCAGGTGCGTATGCACCTTTATTGTATACTCAAGGGGTGCATGTGTCTTCTTTCCTAGCCATTCGCCCTCCACTTTGGCGTAATATAAGTCCTTCCAAATTTCCAACATATCCCCCCCCTTGTCCCCTTACAGAAGCAGGACCCCTTCCACCAATCGGTGCACGCCTGCCTGGCCTCGCTAGCACTCCCCGCCACCCTCTCCCCCCTGGTCCACGGGGAGGTCACCGCCAGCTTCACATTCCCAACCATCCCCCACACCGCGCTGGTGCTGCTGGGTGAACATGACCTCACACGGAATGAGCCCCACCTGCCCATGGGCGCCTCACCGGATGCAGCCAGGCTGCGCAGGCGGCTGCTGGAGGTGCATGGGTGGCGGGTGGTGGAGGTGGGGCACAGCTACTGGGGGGAGCTGCCCGACTGGGAGCGCAGGGAGGCGCTGAGTGGGCTGCTGCTGGGGGATGTGGGTGTGGCGCCGCAAGGGGAGCAGCAAGAAAAACCCTGAGGGATTCGGTGCGAGGGGCATGTGCGCTCCCGCTTTGCTAGGGGAAGTTTTTAGGGGTTCCCACAATACAGCAGTTGCTCGGGAATGATGGGGAATTGGTTCTTCATTCTGGGGTTTTGCTGGGGCATTTTTCTGTCGCACTGGTATATTTAGTGAGAAGCAGGGTGTGCACTTATACCTGGATGGGCTCTGTTCATGTCCGTCAATTATCATCTGCACACGATTCTGTGCTAGCAATGAGCGAATCAGCAATGGTGACAGTAAATGATGAACAGGTTTTGCAGGTGACAGGCGCCATATATGCAGGGTCAACCAGTGGTCGTTTACCTATGAATCAGATTGCTTACGCTGCCTTTAGGCCAACATGGCACTATACTGTACAGTTGCAAGGCATAGCATGTTTTTCACCAGTCACCAGTGATAAATCGTGGTTCCTTTAGTTGTCCAAGTTTTGATTGTTTGCACATGTACGTACGGTTACTCAGTCCCAAGGGGATGGTGGTTTGCCTGCCTAGGGCCAAAAACTCCTGGGTAGAGCTAGGCAGTCTTTGGAGTTCTTTGTTAATGAAATATACCTTTACCTGCCCTATGAGTACAATCCTATTGTCTTCTGTGTGCGCACCAGATATGGACTATCATGCGCGCCGATGATGAAAATCACCTCAGCTGCACGTGAAAAGGGAAAACAAAAGAAACCAAAACGCCCCCACACACTTTCCCGTGCGAGATTATCCACCCGGTGATGGCAGCCTTCAACAGCGTGACACAAAAAATTTGCTTGTGCCGGCCGCCTGCAGGCGTATGTCATTGCTTGCCCTTGCACAGCTTGAGCTTCTTGAAGTGCTGCTGCAGGTCTGACTTGCGCCCAGGTGCAGTTGCCAGGCAGGTGGGGTAGTTCTCAGGCTGCTCCACCCACACCTTGTGCGCCACGCCAGCAGCCTGCAGCTTGCTACTGAGATTGGACAGCTGCGCCTCCCCTTTCACCTCGAGAACAACCTGCAAGTTGCATTTGGGCCATCAGCGGTGTGGGCCAACAACCGGGCAACTCGGAAATGCATGCGCTGCCACTTTGGGAATGCAGGTTGCATAGGCAGGTGATATGAGCAGTGTCTTGACAAGGCAGCTTGTTGCAATGCGTGTAGGGCTGAATGCTATGCTGGCTGTAGTGCGGGAACTTGTGTAACTTGTGGCATGGACCACATGCGGGTGGGAGGCATTCTGCGGGAGTAGTGAGTGTGAAGGCTTGGCGCAGGGTAGAGCTTACCTTGTACATGTGGTCCAGGTTCTCTGGCGAGCAGTACTCGCCAGTGGTTGGGGAGTCCTTGCTGAGCCACAGAGCTGCCACCGAGGCGTGGCATGCCTGGGCGATGAGAGGCCCCAGCGGCCACCCCAACTCATCGTACAGGTCCCGACGCATGATCACGTACTGGATGATGGGGTCACTGGCGGACTGCTCAGTGCTTTCTGTGGGTTGCTGACTGGTTGTTGCTGAAGGTGGGTGCGTTGACATGGCGCGAGCTGTGCTGGGGCTTGAGCTCGCCATATGCGGGAAAGGTTTGGGCTTCAACCCTAATTGAGACTGACTATATGACCTGGTAGCTTCTGAGTGAGTGCTGAAGTGCGCTAGGGACCTTGTCACCCGCACACACGCCCTGAAGCACGGGGTGCTGCTGCAAACCATGTGGTGGTGGGTGCCGGTGGTTATAGCCTCAATACGGGGTCCGCTAATCACAACTGATTACCCGATTTGTCCTTGAAAACTACTGACGGTTTTTATCTTTAGTGAAGAGACCCAACACTGTCCAGAAGGTGATATGCATGCATATGCCAGAGTGGTGGGATGGGTGGGCACGATCCGCTACTGGTATATGTGTTCTGGTGTGTACTTGACAAGGACCCAAACACGACAGAATGTCCTTGTCAACTATACAGACCGATGCCATCGGCGATGGTCAATACGTGGAAATACATAATTGTTTTCTGGAAAATTCGTTTTATCCAGGTTTTATCGGAAAATTGGTCCCATTTTCAAGCGCGTTGACTATGGAAGATTTGCTCCGATCATCCGTTGACTCAAGTTGAACCTGCTGTCGCAGCCTTCAGAAGCAGTTTCAGCTCGAAAATAACGTTTACAAGCGTGTTGCTGCCTTTGACCGAGCTTTTGCCAAACGGTTTGGAGCTTTCGTGTGCCCTTGTGTGGTTGCACAAGTGCTGGACAGGACACCTAATCAGGCCCAAACGTCACAAACTAGGCGCTGAAAGGCCTCGTTGTGAGGTAAGTTCGTTGCAAATATCTCTATGCTCTCTGAGAAGAATTGGGTGGTATCTGAGGGCTGTTTCGTGCTGTGCTAAAGAACGCACAGTCCGAGCTGTAAGGTCGTACATACCCAGCAGAGGTTTCCACAGTAAGGGGAGGCACACGCTCATTAGACTGTCTGAAAGCTGTTCAGCTTCCTGCTTGCTTTCTCAGGCAAACTTCATATGCATGCATATTGCACTCAAGTGCAACTGCCACACTAGCCATGACCACCTTTCTGCTGCTGCAAGCTTAACGACAGCGTGCATCTGCAAGCTAGGTTGGGTATAGGCGTGAAACACCTGAAGTGCTCATAGGTCTGCGCTTGGCGCCCGGGGTTTGCAGAGTGAAGTAGCAACCTTGTCCCAAACAACACCCGCAATGCCGTACCACCAGCCATATATCCACTGCACAACACGTCAACCCTTACTGCAGGGGAGTGGTTTGACACGCCTAGACAATATGGCGGCTGTTGCCACAGCCACGCAGAACAACATCACACTCAAAGGCTCAACAAAGATTGTCACAGAGTTCTTCCAGTATGCAGTGAACAGGTACGCAGCTGCACAAAACCATGGAAGCGGCTATATTGCAATTTCGGTTATATTGTGTAGTTGTTGCCTTTGCTGAGCACTGCCACAAGGCGTATGAGAGTGTGTTCATGCGCCATCTTGTTGTCTAGTTTTGCGCCAGCTATCACCACGTGCACACCTGGCCTAGATTTTAGGGACAAATGGTTTTCAGCCCTGACCTGTATCCTTCTTGTGCTTTCAGCATCCTCTTCCAACGAGGCATCTACCCACCAGAGGCGTTCCAGTCACAGAAAAAGTATGGCTTGAGCATGATGGTCACAACAGACGGCAGGCTGTCAAAGTACCTGAGCAACGTGCTCACGCAAATGGAAGGTATGCCAATCCATATCAGTTGCATCAAACAGTGCAAGAAAAGCGCTGCCATTTCGGCCATTGTGTGTGATTGATGTCTTTGGTCGTGTGCAACTGTACAGCTAGCCACATACAGGTGTCATGTACTGATGGCGATGTCCACCGTCCTTGTCGTAGAATGGATACTGAAGGGGGACCTCCAAAAAATGGTCATGGTGATCACAAGCGCCACCTCCAAGGAGGTGCTTGAGCGCTGGTCGTTTGACATCGAAACAGATGAGGCAGTGAAGGAGAACAGCAGGTGCGTGCTCTTGCATTCCACCATCAACCACCTAATTGTACGCACCGTGTGCAAGGGGGAAATATTTGGTTGGGGTGGAAGGCGCAATGCTCTATTACCAGGGCCCATTATGAGATGTATTTACTTACTGCTGGTTGCTCTTGCAGCACAAACTATGATAAGCCAGAGAGAGAAATCATGTCAGAGATCCAAGCCATCATCAGACAGGTATTCCTTTCATTTATTGCAAGTGCTGTGGTTCCAAGGCGGTAATCAAGACGCGAGGGACCTAGTTGCACTTCCAATTCCTTTGAGGCATTCAGAAGTGTTTAAATGCCATCCTGGCTGCAGGTCACTGCCAGCATCACCTTCCTCCCTCTCCTCGACGAGAAATGTGAGTGTATTGTCTGGGCTCTGCTGGCTTTATGTTGCAACTGCCAACAAGTTATTGACTCTGCCATGCTCCTGCAGGCACCTTTGACCTGCTGGTGTACACAGATGTGTCTTCAGATGTACCCGTGGAATGGTAAGTGTGGCATGTTCAAATGGGAGCTGTGCAAGCTGTGTGGATGTGTGCGCATCTACTACTTGCTTTCTGCCATGATTACACTGTGCAGATTGTGAACGCTGCTGTGTGACTGTTGCAGGGAGGAGAGCGATGCACGCATGATCAAGAACAGTGCAGACGTGCGGCTGCGCTCCTTCTCAACGAGGGTATGTTGACATCAGCTGCCTGCCTCGGTCACCTGCCCTGTAGTTACTGTAGTTCTGGTATCCTGCTGTCGTACAAATTATATTGCATGCAACTACCTGCGATCATCATGATTTGTTTGTATAGAGTAGGGGTTGATGTCCAACATCCAACCTGATGTTGGAGGTTGCCCGCGATTTAGATTTGCATGTGACCCTTGCATGCAGGTACACAAGGTGGACACCCTGGTTTCATACAAAGCGGACGAGGAGGTGTAAGCTGCCCAACTTGAGGCAGTGAATTCATGCATGAATGTCCAAGGCACCAGTGAAACGCTCAGTCTGATGCCAGGCAGCGTATCAAATAGAAGTCCTTCTGGGGGCAGCTGTGTAGTCCAAGTGCATGGAGAGTTGTCACCAGGTTGAACAGCGCAATTTTGGAAGGCCCTGCTGATGGTCCCTGACACCCCAATGATTGGCAAGCCTGGCAGTTACTGTAGTGATTCACCTCGAACTACATCTCCACTCAAGCAGACTGTTGCCTTCGACGATTCACGTAATTTTTATTGTAGGCGTTGGCAGCCAATTACTGCCTTTTGCTTAGCTTTTTCTATTTTTTAGGCCTCTGCAGATGTGCACAATGTGAGATGTCATCACGTGATCGGCCATTGCAATGACAAATTGAATCCGGCATCCAGTGAATGGCATGGCATTACAGTGACCGTGCTATGTGGCATCCATATGGTTGCCCATCAAACCAAACCATGAGCCACTCATGTGGCATTCCACGCACGGTACATTATCAACCAGTCTGAAACTGCTGTCTAAGATTCACTCGCTCATTCAACAATGTCATCTGGGTATCGTATACATGATACCAGGTGGACATGAAACCCCAGGTGTGCACTGCACTGCATTTAACAATGAGTAGCGCTGATCAGCTCGTCTGGCAGACTAATTCCCATCGTAAGGCTACCACAGCACAACAGCACCCTCCAGTGCATATGGCCAACATCAACCCCAAGGGCCTCACGCGCCCAGCCTCGCCGCCCGCTCCGTCTCAAAAATGATTGTGCGGTACAGCTTGAACACAAAGTCCTCCGTGTCCTCGTCCAGTATCACGCTCATCTCCTCGCACATGGCCTGCGCGCTGGGGTGCTTGGCCAGCTGCTCCAACATGTGCTTCACCAGGGAGGCCTCCTCAGAGCCCATCAGCTCCTGGATCTTGCGGCTCAGCCACTTGCCAAGCTTGGCAGAGATTTCAGCAGTTGCCGTGTCGTAGGATGTCCACTTGATGGGGTAGGCAAACACCTCCGCCTTGGAGGTGGGTATGCTGTCGGCGATCTCCTTGATCAGGGTCTGGGGGTCCTTTTGGGCCAGCTCCTGGGACCGCTGGATGGAGCGCATCTCCTCGTCTGCAAGGGGATGGGCAGGGCCTCAGGGTGTTCTTGGCATGATTGGAATGCTTGCTAAATTGCTTGCATGCCTTGTGCAGACAGGTGGTTATTGCAATGGCAGGGCAATCATCATGTGGGCATTTCGAAGCCATGGGCATGCTTAATGCGCCAGTAGCAAAGAACAGCCAGCGCCACTTCCACAAACCCCATGCATTGCGATGCACTTGATGCTACATGTGCGGCTGCGGCCGGTGCTGGCTCAGGTTTCTGCACTCAGGCAGAGCATTTCCATAGCTCCATCCGCACCTGTGTATTGCAGCGGGATCAGCCTGCGCTGGGGCTTGGCCTCCTCCTCCTCGTCATCGAATGCTGCAATCAGCTTGGCCTTGGGTTTAGGGGCGGCGACAGGCGGGCGCGGGGGCGGAGGCGGCAACGTGACTGCAGCCGGTGGCGGGCTCACAGGCGCAGGCTTGGCGGCTTGCGGGGCAGGCGCAGGGGCAGGGGCGATGACTGTGGGTGGGGGTGCGGGGGGCCGCGGCGGGGCCTTGGCAGCAGCCATCATTGCCTGGTAGATGGGGTCATTGGGGTCCACCTTGGGCTCAGACCGCTGGGCTGACGCGGTCTCCTCTTGCGACGCCGCTGCAGCACGCACACAGGAGGATTTCAGATGGTGCTGCTTACCCACAGGTACCAAAGCAATTGTTTACACACAAGCATCACAAGCAGGGCATGCACCACACCGTCCAACCCACTAACACACATTTCTCCTCATAGAGTATAGCACCAACAGCAACCTACAGCATAAACCACAAACAGTACTTGCGCGCAACCGCTCAGGCCCTTAACACACATCAGCATGGTGCCCTATCCCAGGTCACCATAAGTCAGTCAAATTGGGCAATTGGACATTTTTAGGACTACCCTCCCTCCACCGACCTTCCGCAGCCTCCCCCTCCAGCCTGGCCCGCTTGGCTTCCCGCCTGGCCTCCGCCTCCTCACGCTCACGCGCCTCCTTGCTCCGATCAGCAGCGTCCTCATCCTCTTCAAGGGCACGCCGCCTCCGTCGCTCGGGTGCCCGTCGGCTGAAGGGAAAGAGGGAGAGAGTGGATGAGTGGCTCACCCACTAGGGATGGTAATTATTGCCAAACGGTGTGTCTGGTGAGGGATAAGAAGTGAAAGTGCGTGCGGCTGGACTGAATGGTCCAACATGCGTCTTGTGAGCCATGTGAAGTACCCTCTACAGCCGTGGTAGCAACCAACATCAAGGCAACTCTGGTGGCAGGATTAACCCCACTGGCCAGCAAAGCCTTATGTGTGTGCATCCAGGGACAGCGCCAGCTCTCACCTCAGCCTGTACGGCTTGCGCAACCAGGGCTCCACCACATCCTCTGGATCCGGCGTCTCATTTTCCACCTTGATCTGGCGCATGCGCTCCTTCTGCAGCGCAATCTCCCGCTCCCTCTCACGTCCTGCCTCCTTGTCTCGCTCCCTGCACACACATACGGTGGACAAGGAGTGAATGGACAAAGTACATCGATCAACCAGCCCCAAACGACACCGCCGGTGGTCTGATTTGCAGGTCGAAGGGCAGGCAAAGACTGAAACGCAAGGATACAGGATCAACAATAACAGGGATATCTGAAGGATGTAAGCATGCGCTGGTGTGGCATGTCACAAGTGTGATGCTGCATGCGTGATGGGAGATGGGTGTGTGCAATCCGAATGCAAGCAGTGAGCCGCCAATAAATTCCACACCCCCGGCGCCAGTCAATCGTGGAATGCATGCACTCCATGTAAAGGCATTATGCATTTGATGCATGCAACATGATATGATGTTGCGGCTTGCAAGAGCCAGTGATACAGCCCTTTACATCCTGGCACTGTTAGGCTCCTGCCCTCCCCATCCACTTACCTGATCCACACGATGATGCAACATTGTTAACTTACCACACATCCGGCATTCTTGCAGAACTGCTGTGCACGATCCATCCACACCTCCAACACCTTTGCATGGTAACCAAGGCCAGGAGGGCTATGGTGTCATCTAAACTACAGCACATTTTTTGCAACATTTTTCCGTGACATGCAGGAAGGGCATGCTCTCCCAGTGACCTAAACAGTGCTGGGCAATGTCCAATGGGGAGTGCAGACATATAAACAGCGATGGCATCTAAGCTACATCACATTTTCCATGTCACTGCAGGGAGAGCATGCACTCCCAATGACCTAAACAGTTCTGGACAATGGCAAAGGCGAGTGCAAAGATGTAAAAGCAGCAAAAGCAAACGGGAGAGTTGCTTACCACCCTAGAGGAAAATGCCAACAGCACAACACACCACAAGCCCCTTGCAACCGCACAGCGCATTTTGCAATCTGCAAGGGCAAGAGGGTGTTGTCATCCCAGTTGGGAACGCAGCGCTTGGTCCATGGTCCTGTCAGTACACACAGCACCCACGCCCATCCAGATACCGCAGGCTGTCTGCCCCGCTCCTGCACCTGGCATGCACTGTGCGCCTGTATGCACACCCCAACTTGGTGTCACGTACCGCTCATATCGCTCCCACTCCTGCACCAGGCGCTGGTACTTGCGGTCCTCCTCGCGCTCCTTGCGCAGCTCCTCGCCCCGCTCCTTCTGCCGCTGGCGCTCCATGTCAGCCTCCGCGCGCTCAGGCCCCCGGTCCCGGGAGCGCTTGCGGTCGCTGTGCGACTCCCGCGGCTCGTGGTCCTTGTTCAAACCCCTCAGGAACTGGTCAGCCGCGTGCGCTGCACCCGAGGCGCCCTTAGTGGGCGCCACCCTGTCACTGACGATGGACATGATCTTCTCCAGGACAGCATTGTCTGCCTCCTCGTCAGCTGAGAGCTTGGGCTCTGGCTCGCCATTGGCCTCCGCCTCCCCATCCTCCTTACTCTCCCCGTTGCTGCTTTGCTCCGCAGCCTGCGCTGCCTTGGCCTCCGCTGCCTGTGCTGCCTCTGCTGCCTTTGCCTCAGCTTTTTGCTTCTGGTGCTGGTCGATGTAGGCCTGTGTGGCTATGTTGACTTTGAGAAACAGCTCCTCGCCATCCAGAGCAAGGCCGTTGAGGAGCTGCAGCGCCCTGATCACGCTGGCTGCATCCTCATACTCGCAAAACCCAAAGGCCTTGAGCTTGCCTGTCTCTGGGTCGGTGAACCGCTTCCAGGACTTGACAGGCCCGCAGGAGTCCAGCAGCTGCTTGATGACGTCATCTTGCACGCTGGAAGCTATTTTTCCAACATACACGGTTGTGCTTTTGCTGGCTGGCACCGGCGCTGACCCAGGCTGCGGTTGAGGCCGGTATGGAATGCCACCTCCCACTGCAAGTTGACACCAAGAAATTTCACAACCAGCCACCATAGCTGTACCATGCTGCTTGCAACACGCTCGTTGGCAAAAAGCAGGGGATATGGATGGATCAAAGGCAACGCAGTGCTTGAGCTAAGTGCGATGAGGAGCATTGTCCATGCATATGCATGCATTATCACCTGGTTGTACGGGTCGAGGCCCAGGTTGGAACTGGGAAGGCCGCATCACGGTTGCCACCCGCGGCATGGGGCCTGGTATTGGCATAGGTGGAGGCCGCATGTACTCTACCGGTGGCCGTCCTGGCATACCTGCAACAATAATCATACAACATGTGTCTGATCGTGCGGCGAACGGGAGGGTGCAGCATGATGCAGAGCTGAGGGGTTCGCAAGACTAACGTATGCCAACTATACCTGGAGGAAACCCTGGCATTGGGCCTGGAGGATAGCCTGGCATTTGCCCCATGGGAGGGCCTGGGAAAGGTGGTCCCATCATTTGCCCCATATGGGGGTGCATGGGGCGAGGGGGCCCAGGAAAGGGCGGCCCGGGCGGCCCCCCGGGTGGTGGGTGGTTCATATCTGAAGCTCAGCAGTTGTGTGGTGTTTGCAGAAAAGCAGCCCAAAGCTGTAACAGGTGGGTTTGGCAGAGAGACAGTTGCAAGTCACCATGCCAGTGACGCACTGTTTACCACAGTTCCCGGTGTCGCGCACAGTTCAGATATCGCGATAAACAAAATACGCGCAGTGAGATGGTACAACATACTGCCTAATGCCAGTGATGGCCCTTTACAACCTGACTGGCGCCTCCATTTTCCGCGGCAGAAACAAATTAGTATTATTTTATAAAATAACTTTATTTTCTGTGCATGCCTCTGTGCATGCATGCATAAGTGCTGCAGCTATCAAGATATAGTGAGGGCTTTTATCTCTATACATCTTCTTACGTAGTGCCTTGTTTTCCAGCCCAACTTCCGCATGCGGTGTGTGGCAAGAAGTGGACCTCAGATAGTTGCATTGGCGTCGTTCCGCCAACAACATCTAGCGGTATGAAGAAGTTTGCACAAGGCGCCACCACTGGCAGTTCCAGCGGTAACCTTCGACCTTCAGCAAGGACCCAACACGTGGTGCACATAGACCACGAAGGGAACGCCCAGGAAATCAGCGTGAGTTTTTTCCCATACGGCATGTCTGTCCTGTAGTGTGGCACCGTTTGACAAGGACCCACAAAAGGAGTCTTCTTGCAGGTTGACTTGCACATCCTGGCTAAGCAACTGCGAGTATCTACACGAGACTTGTTGCTGCTGGACCCTACGGTACGCCATTGCTTACAAGGTTAGATGCTGGCTAAACTGTGATTGGTTGATGGGCAAGCAACAGCCCACAAAGTTGCCACAGGCGTCATAAAACGTGTCTTTGAAAGACGTTGTGCAGGAACCGTTGTCCTGCACCGTATGGGTACAAAAGTACTCATCCATAGTTGCACCCTGCTGGGCTGGAGCAGCGTTGCCCCAGTGCACGTGCAGTTTGCCACCCCAGCCGCGTGCTATTGTGGATGAGTACCTCTGCACCCAACCGGGGCAGGAAACCTAAACCACTTGCACTGCTGCACGTCTCAACCATGTGATTCAAACAGTGGCGCTCACCTGTCCATGCCCCTTGGCTGCAAGGTGAGCACGCCTTACAGCTCTGACATCATCGCGCGAGACTGCGCCATCCTGGTGCGCCTGGAGTCTGCCAGGGTTGTGATTTGCAAGGATGAGCTGTATGTCTTCTCCACACCCACACCGGGAGGCCCTCTGCGGCCCCAACTGCCCAAGGAGGACGATGCGTTTGTCCAGGCGCTGTGCACGTGCATAAAGGACGAGCCCAACTCGCGGTCGTTGGAAACGTTTGGGTGAGTACTGGGTTCACTGATTACTCGAGCAACCCTGGCCATCATGAACAGCCAGCTATCAACTCCTGCCTGCAGTGTGCATCACGCAGAAAAGTTGAGGGCTATGGGTGTGGTTGTGGGGGTTAGGGTGTCAAAATTAGGGTGCGGGGTTTATAATGTCAGATTCAGGGTGTGGGGTTCATGCCACAGGAACATGCCCAACGCCGACCTTACCGGTTATTTCCTTTGGGAGTGTAATTCCATAGGCTGCATTGCTGTGCCATGCAGGAAGTGGTTCCTGTACGACGGCAGCCTGCCCTACGACAACCAGGCACTGGAGGTGGTGCTGGCGGGTGCCGTGTTCATATTCGATGAGGAGGTCACGCGCCTGGAGAAGTCAGCAGAGCCATTCTTGCAAGTCCGAAGCAATGTAAGCATCATGTGCTGTTTATGGATACCATAGGATTCGTATTTACAGCTGCATTCCTGTCAAAAGGAAGACCAGAGTGGCTACTGCAGGGTGGTGCGGGCGGTGACGTAATAAATTAATGCACTGGCGATGTGCATTTTTTTCTCATGAGCATGTGTTACATATGCATATGCGGCGGACACCCATCATTTATTATGCTTTCTGTTATTCTGTTAGATACACAGGAACATTACATGTATGCATTATGATACATAAGTATGCATGTGTTGTTACAGGTGAGCGAGGCCTGGCTTGAGCTGAGCCAGAAGTACAAGCAGAAGCTCAAGCTGCTCACCACACGCGTGGCACGAATCCGCGAGGTGAGCGCACTTGCATGGCAACGGGGAGGAGGTGCATGGCCTGACCTGGCTCCAGCAGATGCACAGGCGCCACACATTGGAATGCATAAGCTGCTGCTGTGGTTTTCTCTAAACCCACAAAAAAACAATACCAGATTTTGCAAAGCGTTTATCTCTAATTTCAATTAAACTGTGTTATGTTAAGCTTTACTCTGCTTTTGTTTTCTATGCTTTTATGTATACATATAAGCAAAGGATAGCAAAAGGATTTGCTTTTGGTTTCATGATTTGGATTGATATTATTACTTTTTAATTCATTATATATGTTCACAGGAGCTGGAGGGCAAGCTGGCCAAGATTGATGACGTGGCGGCGCTGTGCCTCAACCTGCCCCAGCCTAGGGCGACGGGGGATGGGGCCACGTCGACAGGGCAGGGGGGCGAGGGGTCGGATGATGATTGGGGGGTGGCCGACCGAAGCCGGCTGGATTCAGAAGGTGACACCAGCACCTGTATGCACATGCGCATTGCCAAGGCAGGTACCCATGTGTGCATGGCTGCAAGTAGAGACTGCTGTTGGATGATCACCACACTGCATCCTCATTCTGACAGGTGGTATAAGATGTGTGGCAATGGGAGGAATCCATGACACACCAGCATCTATATGCACATGAGCTTTGCCAAGGCAGATACCCATGTGGACATGATTAGATTTAGGGGCTGCTGTTTGTGATGCCCAGTCACCACAGAGTTGCAGATTCCATCGTCATCCTGACAGGTCACGGATGTGGCAATGGGAGGAACCCCCTCTTCCTGAAATAGCTCTAGCTGCAACGCCCTATGCCGCACCAGGCACATGAGTACATGCCAGCGTTCCACGCTACACCAGCCCACCATCCTAGCCCCACCCCTGCACCCCCCACCCCACCTCCCCGCCCCCCCGCAGACGGCAACCCCTCCCGCATGCGCGCCCTCCAGCGCATGGCCACCCTCATGCGCCGGGGCACGCTGACTGCGGCTGGCATGACGGAAACGCTGCCCACAATGACGGCGCTGGACGACTGCCTGCAGACTGCTGAGGCACTGCTGGCGCTGTACTTCAGACAGGTGCGGGTGTTGGATGGCCTTTATAGGCCTAATTTCACATCTTTCATCTGCACTCCTGCTCTCAGGTGCGGCTGGCTAGAGCTAGAAGGGGTAGCCTGCGTCAAGTTGGGGGAGGTGGAAAGGGAATGTGTGGGAAGGGGAAGAGCATGGTTGCGCGGGAAGGACTTACTTTCTGATGCCTCCCTTGGTTTCCACCTCGTAGTCGTCCCCCTGTTGTAGTTCTGACGCCTTGTCAGGGAGACGCCTTGTCAGGGAGACAAAAATACGACAAATAGGAAAGGAGGGCAAAGGTTTACCAAAAAGTAAAATCCACTGACCTGCTAATTGCAATTGCCCTCTCCTTGGCGCAGTTTGACACCCTGCTGAGCCGCCTGGGTGTCCTCTCAGAGCACATCGGAGACACCGAGGGGCTCATGAGCCTGTCGCTGGATCAGCAACGAACGCAGCTGCAGGTGGGTGGGGTGGAGAGGGCGGAAAGGAGGGTGGGAACGGCCCCATAAGTGGTGGATGGTGCAGTTGTCGATACCCAAGGGTTGGTGGGCATCACCTGCAATCCCCTTGGAAACGATCTTGTACTGTACGCATGCACGGGCTGCTGTTGATTATGTGGTGGCATGTTAGTTGCATGTATTTCAGCAGTACAGCTGGATGAGCAGTCTGCCTTGTACAAGCGGTGCCAAGCAGTCACTTTTTAAAGCATATGTCTACCTTGGGTAACCTGAAGCCGGGTTGGCTACGGTCAGTCCAGTGGCCCTTTGCTTATCCACTCCCCTTTCCCTTCTGTTGCGTGAACAGCCATGTATCTGAAAGCGCTAATCAGCTTGTAACTGACCAACTTTGGGGATTGCTGTGCAGGCGCTGAACCTCAAGGTCAGCCTCATGACGCTGGGCTTTGCGTTTGTGTCAATGGTGGGAGGGATATTCGGGATGAACCTGAAGTCGGGCCACGAGGACAGCATGGTATGTACATGTACCCTTGGCGGGCATGTACACTTTCAGCATGCAACAAGCCCTACCCAAGCATCGGTTGGGGATGGCGCAAAGCATATGGCACAACTGTTGCATGTTAAGCTGCATGTACAGCAGTATCCAAGTCATAAGCTATACTGCAAGCATGCCGCCTCACAGCCGGGTGTATGGCAACGGTACCTACTTTCTAATCTCTCCAAGCATTGTCGCGGAACCTTACCCACTATTGTAACTGCTGATCCGGCTGTGCTGCTGAATCCAAGGGAAACATAATAGACATAAAGAAGAAGCCTTGGATTTTTCTTTATGGAACATGCTTTCTTTATTTGAAACCAGCAAAACATGCAATAAACTGACTAATGGTGGTGGCCCTCCTCCAGGCCTGGTTCTACACTGTGGTTACCTTCAGCCTGGTCTCCGGCACCGCCCTGGTGCTCCTGTTCTACAACCACGCATCGCGACACGCCATCATGATACCGCAGCTGCTGCGAGGGGGGCAAGGGGGCCAGGGAGGGGGGGCAGTGCAGGCGGGGGCCAGTGGCGACACCTGGGGCTTCTCCCCCTTGCTGCACTGGGTGTCCACGAGTGTGGAGGATGCTGCAGTGGGGCCCAGGCAAGGGTATGTGGCGCTGGCCGCGGAACAGGAGGGCGTGTAGGGGTATACAGGTTCAGGTTTATTGTGTAGGTTCTAAGGATTTTAGCCAACCGTCGAGCCAAGGTTTGGGGGGAAAGATTGAGTGTGGCCCATAAACCTGGCCAGTGACTCCTTACACTCATTCATAATCTTGGGGTGATAATCTCCTCAGTCATGGTATTGGGTGTCGCTACTTCAAAGGTAGCACAGCATGTGCATGTTTTCTGTACCAATATTGGTAAAATTTTCCTGCATTGCTACTCCCTTGGCTTACCGATCTATGTGTTTGCACCCATGCAGCCCATACGTCAGATACAAGCCAGATGCTGGGTGCACGCCTGTCAGTGCCTGCACACCTGCCAGTAGCGTGCATGATGAGGCCAGCCAGCGGTTCACAATCAACGTGGATGCACATGCGTGACACTGGCACAATCCCATCCAATGGCAATTTAACGGCACTGCCACACCCGCGAGTGGACACACCTGTGGAACGGCCGATGATCAGAATATTGCCACTTTCAGTTTTCTTCATTTCCTGCCCACCATTTTCCTTTTTGTCAATGACATTGCTTCCATGGTTTTCGTTCCACTTGCATGCACAAACCCTAACCCAGCTTCAAATCTGCTCGAGTCAACGCCGTTAGGGGCTAAGCTTTTCCAACCAGGCATTGCCTGCATTGTATTGGAACACAAAGTTTGACTGCATTTCATTTGAATACAAGGGTTAACCCTATGCTGCAGTTCATTTATTGGTTGGTCCCCAATGGTCAGGCCAGGCGCTTGCCCAGTGTACAGTGTAACGGGGGGCCACTGTAGACCAGCACAGACATCATGTACAGTTGCTCCATCTGCCATGCTGCTGCAGCAGCTGCTACCTGTATAAACACTGGCCATGGCATGCGCCACAAACTTTGTTCAGAACGATACACCACATGGTATCGTTCCCATGTTTCCATGCAAGCACTGCAAGGTTGAATCTTGCAAATATCTCGGTGCTCTCATCAGATTCTCCAGGATGACATGTTACAGGATCTGGTCATGTAACGACCCACTATGGGCCCTTTGCTCAATAAACTAATACAATATCCGATTGAAAATGAGCGACTCCCTTGCAGGGCGAGCTTGACATGCAATGCCACGCAGATACTGCGCAGCACCATGCACACACTATAAAATTGCAGTTTTATAACGATAAGCAATGCATATTATGCAGGGCTGTTTTTGAAGTATTACTCGTAGAAATGTTATGATAGCACATTAGTCACATGGCATACTGCGTGACCGCTGCCTCAATCTGATGAAAAACAAGTTGGTTCAAGTGCCCGTGAGAGGCTGCATAGTGCGCTGCACTGAGCAACCATCTCTACAACAGAGATTTTCAAACTTTTAAATAGTAGAGTACTTTCAAAATTATGCACGTGCGCACACACTCATTAACCTAATAGGACAGTATCCCGTTGCCCTTTATTTCCCACATTCAAAATGGCGTCAGGCTCTTCAGCTTCTTCACCACGTTGTGCACCCCCAGCACCCCATAGTAGGGCACCTTGGCGTACTCGTTCCAGTACACGCCATGGTCACCGCTGTGGCTGGACAGCTTCCACCCGCCCCAGCCGCCATCTGCAGGAAGAGAAAGAAAAGGGAAGTTCAGTGACGGCAACTTCTTATAGCTTGCAACAGGATGAGTAATTTTCTCTATGAACTTATGCTGGAGTGCGCATTTCAATCCTCCTACTCCCTCCACTGTGAAGCCATGCAGTGCTTTACACTCCCCCTACACCGTGAACAGCGCTTACCCTCCTACTCCCTCCAGCACGCCACTGGTGATACTCACCTACTGGTGAAATCTTAATACGCCACTTGCTACTAAGCAACAAGGCGATGAAGCTGGGAACGCCTTTCTGTTTATTTGTTTGTAAGCCATGTGGTACCCAAAACCCTAAACCCTGCAGTACGCACCTTCCTGCTTGCTCCTGTACGCCACCGTGAACCCCGTGTGGTACACCGGGTGGCACACAGCCCAGGGCGTGATGCGTGACACAGACCCCATCACGCCATCCGCATGCGTCACCACAAGCACGTTCTCCCCCTGCGCCTCGTCAGCAAGATCCTGCAAGGGGAGGATAAAGGGGTGTGAGCTAAGGCTTGGGGAGGAAAGCCCAGGGTGTGCAGAGAGACACAGCATGACAATAGGTAGTTATAATAATATTAAATCAAACATTGCCTGCCATCAGCCATCTGCTGGCACAATAATACAAAACAAAGACATTACATCATTTCTTACAGTGTTTACATGTTTTTGGTACTCACGTGGAAGGACCTTGCGTATCGCACTCTCGAGTTGAGCAGGTTCTCGGGGTAGCGCCCAAAGGTGCTTTGGCCAAGCTGCACCCGCTTGGCAATCTCTGGGGATAGCTTCTTGGCGATGTCATCCCGCATGTTGCCCGTCTCCCAGAACCACTCGTTGATGTGTCCTGGAGGCACTTTGCCTCCCTTGCGCACAAGGATGCGCGGGTTGAGGAACTGCAGGGCGCATAAGAAGGGGGGTCAGTGAACCTGAGGAAATCTGCAAAATGCTTTGAGCTTCCATATTTGGCGCATGACTAGCCCACCATAAGACCTCCAAATTATGCGACCTGGTCAAATGACTGCACGCCACCATACACCACTAATGATGCAGGGTTTATAGGGTTTAGGGTTTGCCTGTCTGCAAGGCTCTGCATGCCTGCAAGCCACCACAAACCCCTCTGACTACGCAAACCCAGCCATGATGCCACTGCGGCCGCACCTCACTGACTGTGGTGGTGACTGTCCACTTCTCTGGCGGGATGCCCAGCCTGCAGATTAGGCTACTTATCCATTTGACTGCACGCCGCCATACACCTCTAATGAAGCATCATGCTCTCAAAGTCACCACAACCCCCCCCCAACTGCGCAACTCCAAAAACCAAAGCGCCCGCACCTCACTGACAGTGGTAGTGACCGTCCACTTCTCTGGCGGGATGCCCAACCCCTTTGCAGTGAGCGCGCCCGTCTGCAGCGTGCGATGGAAGGGGGAGATGAACACGTGGCCGATGTTGAACTGCTCCAAATCCTTGGACACGTCGCTCGCCTGCTGCATCCCATGGGGGCTGAGGTAGGGGTCCCAGGGGCGGGAGCTGGAGGCGGTCCAATTGCTGTCCACCTGTGAAAGGAACGTTGAAATGCGGTTGAGCCTAGCAAACTTCAGTTCAAGCCATGCCCTTGGGGTCTGCTAAGGACCTGTTGAGTGCAGAGCACACTCCCTGTGCTAGAACCCTCCTTCTCATTACTAAGACTAGTAGAGGCAAAGAAGAGCTGTATTGTGAGGATGCTGTGGATGGAGCAGTACTCGTGAGGTGTTTTAAGTGTCAAACCCTAAATCCTAAACCCTAAAAGCCCCAGTGCCAACCCACCTCGTCAATGCGCTGTGCGTGGCGCATCACGATGAGGTACTGGCGCTTGCCCACGGGAATCCCACTGTCGTCCCCATCCTGGTCCACTGCAACATGGGCCTCCTCCACTGCGCTTTGAGCAGCATCCATCTCCTTGATGTAGTCGATGGGGTTGGGGGGCTGGTCTGGGTCTCGAGCAAACTCAGCCTCATCGCTGCAAACACACGCATGATGGTCAGTTTGTGGTTTGTGGCAGGCGTGTTTTACCCACTTCAATTGTGCCCCAGGCTTGTGCGCGAGCAAATAGACATCCAACCCCTCAGTGATCTTACAGAATCCCAGCCCATGCCTTGCCAATCACATTCAAAATTTCTCACTAGAAACACTGGACCCTGTTTACTATGGCTCACTTGTAGTCTTGGTCTGTCTTCTCCCTGTCAGTTGGGGTCAGGTCTGAGGCCTCTTTGTTGGCTTGGACCTCCTGGATGGCGTCCAGTACCCCAAGCCGCTGGTCTGGGTCCCGTGCTGGGCTAGGGGGTGATGACATCTCCTCCCTGGCACAGGAAAATAAACGGCAGCTTAGGAGCTTTGCACAAAAAGAACAGTACTATAACTTTAGACAAATCACTGGGTGAAGCACTTGGGAGCAAAGGAGCACTTGGGAGCACTTGAGGGAAAGTATTAGTACTTTTAGACTTATCACTTATCACTGGGCGAAGCCTCATCTGGCTGAGGGAGCGCACCTGCTACCCGATGGTTTGTTGTCTCTGCCTTGCAGCTTGGCAAGAACTGCCCCAGGCTTCGCCATGGCTATCGTTGCCGCGAGGCCAAGCGTGCCAGCTACCAGCGCAGCCCTTCTCCCAAAAAAGGCAGGAAGGACCACTGGTTTTTGGCAGACTATGTGGGTTCTTGGCATGTGGTTCATCTGTTGCCTGCGTGGTGGGCTCCGCTCACACGAGACTCGCACACTAGTCCTGGTCGTGAGGGCACCGGTCGACGGCATGCGGTAATGTGGGCGAGTGGTTGCGTTGAAGGTCGGCAGGTGTACAGGTACATATGCTTGTAGGCAGGAAATAGCGCGGTATTAAAACATTCGTAGCAAAAAGTGAAGGACTGAAGGTGAGTGGCAGTTGGTATGCACCTGTGCTCCCGCATGTGTGGTGCAGCTACGGGGTCGCTGCACCCAAAAGCGGGCCACGGGGGTTTTTGGGTGCTCGGTCACCAGGAGCCACGAAGAGCCCCTTGCTACAAAAAGGAGTTTCTATGCAGTTCACAAGCTTATTCTCGAGCGTAAGGTTTGCACTTGCTCGTAGCACAGCCCCGTGCCCACCCCCCACCAAGTGTGCATCTGTCTCCCATATCATGCATGTGGCAAGCTTCACTCAGCAGGCGACAGGTCGCACTGTTTCTATTCGCCACCAGCCGGTAACTGAGCGCTCTTGCTCGCTAGCAGCCGGTAGGCACAAGCTAGGGCAAAGGCCTTCCAACCCACTGCACCCGACCGTCAAGTCTGGGCGACAATCAACACAGTTGGTGAGGCCCTGGCGACTGCGATGGTCACTGCATGACGCGCGTATTAGCAATCTTTGTAGTGGTGTCGTGCTTTACTAAGTACTGTGTGCCGCCTCTATGGCTCTGCTTGAAACCCAACGTCAGTGCTAACCAAAGAAAAAGTACTTTACCCGCCATCTAGGGGTGCTCAAACTCCAGTCTGGTTAAGAAGGTGGGGGTACGCTGCGTTTACTAACTGGCTTCCGTCTGCTTGCCGTGTAGTTTGCAGACAGCCTGTCCGGCGAGGGCATCCTCACTAGTATCGCAGACTCTTTGGCCACCGCCATCATGCCAGGCCAGGTGGCTGACTCCCACGAGGAGGAGAAGAACAAGGTGCCCCTGGGCAAGTCTGAGCTTATCCAGCTGGATGACCTGCCTGGTGCTGACGATGCCACTGACCACAAGGGAGAGGTAGGGTGCCAAACAGCAGGGTGTGGGAACTGGGTTTGTCTGTGACTAAAGCCTAGTGTCCTCATTTGTGACCCTGTATTGCAAGCCTCCTGAGCGTAGCTAGTGCTGCAGAGCCAAAGCGAGATATGGGGCAGGAATAACCTATACTTGATGCTCTAACTGGTGTGTTTCTACCACTGCTGTACTTGCAACCCTTCCTTAGCAGGTCTCCCAACGCTGCCTTATCAAATGTGGGACTCCCACTTCTAGGCACACCTCACACATTTAACCACGAGACCCACCCATCGCGTCCATTCTAATGGGTTTGGTGTCGTCTGCAGATCATCCGCGTGCCCGCTGACTTTGAGCCCACTGAGGGGCTGCTCCTGACAGAAGACTCTGTGATCGGGGAGATGATTGGCGGCGGCTACCAGGGCGCCGTGTACAAGCTGTCATCCCCAAGTGGCAAGGACTGCGGCAAGCTGCTCAAGGTGAGCTGAACCCTAAGTTTAATAACCCTAATACCTGAAGGGGTGGAGCAAGCTTCGCAAGGTGACTTGCCTGCATGGCATGCATGGGCAGGGCACGAGGGCACCCAGGAATGCTATGGAGCGCAGCGCATGTGTGGAGTACTTGCCATGAAGTAGTTATTGCAGCCCGCATGTTTCAATGGTGGTTGACACTGCAGGATGTCATGGCGAATTCATGCACCTTGCTTGCCATTCTCCTGTCCAGATGATTGCCATGATATCATCGTGGTTGCTGACTGCAATGGATTCTATCTGATGCAGGTCATCCGCCACAAGTTTGCCACGCCCATCACTGGTGCCGAGGTTGGCCTCAAGAGGGAGTGGATCATCGGCCAGAAGCTCAACAGGCTCAAGGACCCCTCTGGCCAGGTGGCAGGTGCGCGAATGTGTAGGAGTGACAAGGTATAGGATATTACAATAATTATTATTAATCTAAAACAACTGATATTCCATTATGCTTTGAATAATCACGCGTTACTGAGGTGGATTGATAAGAGTGAAGGGCTTTGCGTTTCTGTGCACTAGTGAATCCTAACAGGCTGACTGATTTGGTCATAAGCTACCATGACTGCTAGGCGCAACATGATCGAATTAGCATGTTGGGAGTGGCGTGGCAAGGTGTGCTGAGCATTGGTTGTGAACTGCAGGTTTTATGAGCACTGGTGCAGCGCTGGTGGATGACACCGGCATGATCCAGGGGATTGTCATTGACAAGCTCAATGGATGGGGACTGGACAAGAGGTAGGCTGGAAGATGGTTATTCCTTGAAAAGTCTCATGCCAGACCTGCAGCATTTCAACCTTGCGGCTGACGTGCAGATTTGCATGCACACTCGCATATTTCTAACAGTTCCTTGCAAACCCTACTGTTAAACCTCTTCTGCCTCACCAGCAACACTGATCATGAATGTCAGCGCCAATCAGCACCTTGTCAAAGAGTGAACCTCACCCATGCTCACCTCACCTCGTCCTCCTCCCCACAGGCTCCAGGAGGACAAGAAGTTTGCTGACGCCCAGTACCTTCTGGAGATGCTGCGCCAGGTCAGCACCGCGCTGTCGCGCGCACACCGCGAGCTGGGCATGGAGCACAACGACATGCGGCTGAGCAATGTGATGGAGGATAGGGAGGATGCCTTCCCCTGGCTGCCCAAGGGCTTTGCCACCAAGAAGCAGCAGAGGCAGATGGTGGGGGTGCTGACGGCGCAGCGGCCAAACGTGTTCATCCTGCCGGGTGAGTGCCACGGTTGGTGAATCTTCTGAGCTGTTGTGAATGAACTGCAGTAAGGATGAGTGGTGGGTAGCAATGGCAAGTGCGCGCTTGGGACGTTGTAGACAGTGCTTTATCTGTGAGTGCAGACTCATATTGTGGTGTGATGCAACAACAGTGCGCACCAAAAATTAAACATGAGAATTGGATCTTTGATTGTGAAATGGGTGGCAATTGCACTATGGCTGACACATGAGCAGGGATTGTGTGGAGGCCCACCACTGACCATTCCCCCCCCACCTGTAGGCGAGCAGAGACCCAAGCAGCTGCGCTTTGTCATCATCGACTTTGGCCATGCACAGGTCAAGCGCCACAAGGCAAAGACTGTGCTGCCCGCGGCCCCCGCCACCGAGCGCTGGTTCTACCGCCGCTGGTTCCAGGGCAAGAGCGACATGTGGCGCCTGATGGACAACATGGCGTGCACGCTGGACGGGCGTAAGTGGCCCGCTGCGCAGCATAGGGAGGTGAGGGTCAAGCTGGGGATCTGGGTGATGGAGAGGAATGGCTTGGTAGTTTGTGTTGGATTTGTGTGGTGGCGCACCATTAATGGGTGAATGCCTTTGCTTGGGAAATATACCATTGGTTATGTGAACAGTTAACGGGTGTCGTTAGGTGCATGGGTGTAAACAGGACAATATTTAATGGCTTCTGTTCTCCCCTGTTCAGGTGAAGATCCTCCTGGGTCTGATCAAGGAGGTAACTGGAGTACGCTGCAATGCATTCTTTGATGCACACCATCCCCCGGCGCCATCCGTGCCCGCAGCCCCAGCCTCCTCCAGCACCAACGGCAGCAAGTCAACCAATGGCAGCGCTGAGCGGTCACTGTCTCAGCAGATCACCAAGAAGAGGCTGCCTGTGCGCGGCCTGCCCTGGCAGCACGTGGATGGGTTTGGACATGGCGTGCGTGTGTGGCTCATCAGGTGAGGAAGAATGCCGCGAGGAGTTGCCACACTTGTGGATGCATGTCAAACAAAGCTGGTTGTTCAATAAAGCGGATTGGCCAATTCAGTTGCATGCATGCCAGCCCAAAGTATGCCATACTCTATAGAGTATCATAGACTTTCGTTGTTGCGTGAAAGTTAGCTACGGTACCAGCATCATTGTAGACGATGGTAAAGCCCTGATGAGGGATGATTCTGATCCATTTTGTAACCATCCAACCCTGTTTGTCCAGGCGCTGGAACTACCTGCTGTCAGAGCGGCCCAAATTCTCACCTGAAGACACCCTGAGCTATCTGGAGAGCAAGAAGGTGCCCCAGCTGCTCAAGGGAGAGGCAATCCCCGATGAGGATGATGGAGAAGAGTGGAGGGTGTAAAACATCAAAGGGGGAAAAGGGTGGGGAGAATAGTAATATTCCAGACAGCTGACTGTGATATGTATTCTTTGAGAAGGAATGTGTGTCCTGTGATTTGGTTGTTCATATGCAACACCAGGTCAGTTTGCCAATGGAGGCGGTCTTGTATGTGCTATGAGTGGAAGGGATTCTGACCTGCTGGCATACTTATGGGTGACCTTTCTGGTCCCTGTCCATGGGGAATGGGGCGAATGTTATATGCTTGGGAGTGAGTTTTGCAGCTTTGCAATTAACTTGAATTTTCTGCTGATACATCGCTTAATAATATTCTAGCGGTGCCATGCAAGTAGATGTTTTTTTTTTATAATATTCAGAACAAATGCGTACCGCAGAGTTTTGAGGCAAACATGTTGACATATCCGATACAATAGCCAATGTTTTCATGAAATGCTTTGGAATTGTTGCAATTTGAACCATTCATTACAGTACCGGTGTATTGCATCATGCCTGACCTTGTAAATATACCTCTTTACATTTCAAGTTGGCAATATTTACCAATCCTTGCATATTTTGCATCAAAAGGTTGTGGTGGGAAATATGATATATATTAACCACATAGACCATGGGCTCTGCCATCACAAACAACGCTAGACCAACTCAATCACCTAATCCATGATGCATCACTTCCACTGTCATGCAAACACCATCTTGTGACACATGCGCAGCACATTGTATCCACCCAAGCGTTGCGCATACAATCTGCAGTTGAAACCCTGTTGCCACACGCTGCGCTGACCTAGGGAGAAGTACGATACTGTGAAAATGAAACGACTCTCACCAAACTCTTACATTGTCAATTGGAAAACTGACATTGCTGACCACGCAAATGTAAGCAATGCCAGTTTCTTACTCGTTGAACGCATCAAAACGCAAATGCTTGCCATGCCAAAAGCCAGGCTGACAGCTGACGGTTGACACGGTGCACAAACACTGAGTGACTCAATAATCGTCATCATCACCCAGTCCAATCTCGTCCATTAGCTGCTCCACCAACCCCTCCTCATACACCTCATCTGCCAGGTCATCAAACGTTCTGCTGGTGCGCCGTCGCAGAACGGCTTGCGCCTCGTGCATTATATGCTGCAATTCTTCCTCAGATTGTACCTGCGCGGGGCAGACACTGTGCGTCAGGCTGGACGTGCAATAAGGGGAAGTGTTCTCATGCACGGTTCTGTTAGCATGCAAGGTCGGCTGGTGGTGATATGGGTTTTAGGGTTGATTTTCCAGGGTTTTTGCTAGCTAGGGATCACATCTATCACAATGGTCCTTCTCCAAATACACGGCTCAAGCTTGAAAGCCCTAGGGTCTGGGCGCAATTTATAATTGATAAACCCCAAACCACAGGCATGATGTCACCAGCATCTCGCTTTCCAAACAAGTAAAATAACCTGCTTCGCAATGCAACGCAAACCAGGATAGCAGCCGCCCGCTCGCCTGAACGGCACGCATAAATTTTGCATGTTAACTTTGAAGAGTCACTGAGTCATACGATCACCACTTGTCTATTGTATCCTTCATTTATTACTTATTTTTGTCCCACTGGTATATAACGACAAGCCACGACGGGATCACATCAGAAGCCGCACGCATATTGCCAGAATGGTTCAAGTGATGCAGCAATATTGTACGCACAAACCATACTAACCACACTGTGCAGTCAACCAGCTCACACAAAAACCTGGCAATTGCAAGGCACAGCCCCCACTGGTTCCAGAGCAAATGCAGTGCGGTTCCAGCGCAAACCCAGCCCATAGCCAGTGCAGATCCAGTGCAGATCCAGCGCAAATCCAGTGCGGTTTCAGTGCAATTCTGTGCAGGCCCCTCTCTGACACCCACCTGGTCATATGGAAACACCACACTTTGGTTGACAGCTAGCAACTGCTGGGGCATATCCATCTGCAACCAGGGATGCTGGAAAACTTCAGGGACTGTGGCTCGGTAGGCTGGGTCTGCCACCAGCATCCGAGTCACAAAGTCCACGCACTGTGGGGACACCCCCAGGGGCTGCACGTAGTCCACGCTGTGGATCTTGGAGATCATCTTCTGCACGCGGTCATTCATGATGCGGTCCTGGGGGGACTCAAAGGGGTAGGACCCTGCAATGGAGGCCCAAAAAAGGAGAGATACATCAGGATAAATGGGTTTCTGATTCCCACATGTGAGCAATACCACCGGTGACCACTGGGGCGCATGGGTAGGACATCCACTGTAGCTGCTAGTGGCACTCTATCAGTACTAACGTGACCATCTGGGTTCCAAAAACAACTGTCACAGTCATGCAATTTAAACAGAGGTACTGCCAAGTAAATCATGAAAACGCCCTGTGGAGTTGTCATTGCATAACCAAATTATCATCGGTGCACCATCATGATTCGACACTGTTCAGTAGTACTTGCGCTCTCGCCTGATCACAAGCACAGTGCCTTCACCCACGCTGCTTGAGGCGCACTTGTGCAACAGAGCTGAACAACGCCTTTCCCCCTCAGCATACACAGCTAGAAAACCTAGATCTTTGCCAAATTGCCAAGGCCCTTGCCATCCGCAGATGAGCTTCCATGCTGCTTAGCTACCTTGGCCCCACTAGCCCGTCACCATGTACATTCGCATGATTACCTCGTAGTACCTTGGCTACTTGCCAAGAATGAAAATGAGATTTCTTTGTCTTTAATGGCCATGGCAGCTGACATTGTTGTACGCATACACAATAGCAGCTACAGGTGGAAAACAATCGTTGAGAAAGACAGTCAAGACCATAAAGGGTCCTGGCCACTTACCTGCCAGCATCATGTAGAGCATGACCCCGGCTGACCAGATGTCCGCAGTCCTGGTGCAGTAGCCTGCGCTCTGCGTGATGGCCTCCGGCGCTGTATACGCCAGTATGTGGATGTTGGACAGCGGATCCGAGGTCACCTGCACATATGCCAGGCCATTGGTTAAGGATGAGGTCACCTGGGAGGCAGACCGAGTCTCTCAGCCAAGGCATAGGATTCTGGGAGGCTCCCTGGGATGCAGCATGCTGAACTGTACTTGTTGAGCTCAGCTTGTGAGCATCAGCAGAAGAGGAATATGTTGTCTGCTATAGCAGACATGTCAAACCTAACATACGGTAGTCCAGAACACAATAAAGTTCTGGACGCTGCGTCCTGTCGCAGCGGTAATACTGTAGCAGGCACCACATGGCTTTCCGCACATTGTCAAGCACTCACCTGCTCGTTCTTTGAGTACCCAAAGTCGCATAATCTGATGTGCTTGGGTTCACTGAGGTTGATGAGGGTGTTTTCCAGCTTGATGTCCCTGCCGCTGATGCCCATCTGGTGGTAGTATGCCAGCGCAACCATCACTTGTTGGAACAGCATGCGCGCCTCAGCCTCATCCAACCGATTGCCCTGCAGGTGGATGCCATTACATGTATGTTACAGCATTCAACCACAAAGGCCAGATCAGCAATTTGGTGGAAGCCATTGGCACAAGTCAATGCTCTACAGTCAATGCGCTGCAATTGGCAAACGACTTTTTGCTAAGTACCAGTTCTACCCGCATGACTGACGAACCCCAGGAAGGTTTCTCAAGGGCCGCCACCGCAGTCAGTCATGCGTCACTCAACAAACACGCGCACTGTGCCGGCAATAAAACCATATGCATGAGGACTATTGTTGCGGCTTGAAGGAGACTTTCAGCAAGCGCGTTGGCGAGGCTGGCAGCAGGCACCAGTATCTAATTACCTACCTTGGCGACCAGATACTCATCCCATGTCAACGTTCCAGCCAGTCATGCGTCACGCATCACTTAATGCACAAAATGCATATGCATGCATATGCAAACAGTCACTGTTGTTGGGGATTGAGGGCCACTTCAAAATCCCCAGTCAGGCTGCCAGGTGTTCCCTGCCATCATACTCAAGTACTGCCCAGGACTGGCAGGGGGTGGCAGCATGCACCAGGATCTAATGCCCTACCTTACAGACCAGTCACACCTCCATGCCAACGTTCCACTTATGCATGCGTCACACATCACTCCACACACATAGTGCACCGTGCAGTGATTAAACCATATACATGCGGACCGTTGTTGAGGCTTGAAGGGCACTTTACTTACCCCGGGCAGGCTACCCAGTGTTTCCTGCCAGTACACACACTGCCAAAGTCTACCAGGCGGGGGTGACAGCGGTGCTGCGCAGGCATCCCAGCTTTTGAAATGAATGTTTTGTTTATTGACCCACCTTGGATACCAGGTACTCCTCCATGTCCACATTCCAGTTCCTATCCATGACAATGGCCAGGTACTCAGGGAGCAGCAGCACCTCCCGCAGCTGCACAATGAAAGGGTGCCCAGCTAGCCGGCGCTGGTTGATGATCTCCCTCTCGATTTGCGGGGTGACGGCATGGCCCCTCTCAATGAACTTGATGGTGCACTCCTGTGGTAGGAATGGCCCAATCACCCCTCTGTAGACCCTCACTCATGCGGAACCTCCATGGCAGTCTGCATGCACCCCATGCACCATTGCGCATGCACCAGCACCCAGCTCCAGTGCGGCACTCCCGCCCCCACCGGCCCCTAGTCTGACTGGGCCAGCACCCTTGCCCCCACCTCCGCCCCCACCATGGAATGCAATGCAGAAACCAACAAGGCCATACCTGCTGCGTAAATTTGTCCCACGCCACAATGAAATTGGTCTGTAAAATCAAGGAATAAGTATGTCAGTGTGATGTCTATTTACCCAACAAGCACCAGCGGCACAGCACCAAGAGGCTCACCCCAAAGACAGGGTGCATATCACCACGCTTCTCATAGCGCACGTGGTGCCTGATGGGGTTGAAGAGGTCAGGCTCGTCATCCTGGGGCCCTGGGAAGGTGAGTGACCCTCCACCTGGCTTCTCAAGGCTGTGCTGGCTAGCTGTGGCACTGGTGGACTGCTCAGAGCGGTGTGTGGAGCCTGAAAATAGCCTTTTCAGGCGTAGGGCTGACATAGCTCCCTGGCTGGTCAGCCGCTTAGCTAGAGCTCTACTTGAGGTTCGCTTCCGGGGTGAGATGGCTGGCACAACTGGCAACGCTTTGAGGAGACACGGTGGTGAGGCCAGACCCACTATAGTGTTTCGCTGTAAATATACACTGGGCTGTAGCTGAGCTTACAAGGCAGTATCAAGCGCGTGCCCAAGCGTGTGAACACTATTGTACGCCATTGGGGCGCAAAGTGGACCGTGGCAGGTCACCTCTTAGAGGGCACGACAATGGAAGTCGCTGTCCGACTTTTCTAGGGGCTGTGTCAGACCTTGACGGTCTTGGAACCTTCTGGGGCAGCACCACTTGAAAGGCTGAAGCGAACGGGACAAGTTAGGCGAGAGCCTTGTTCACTCCAGGCTCTAAGGCTGCAGGCTTGCTGTGGCATATGATAGTGCGAATATTTGCTGCCCACGTTTGTATCCTCAGCGGCGGCTCCTGACAGAGCGCTCAACCTACACAGTACAATGCTTCAACGCTAGAGGACCGCAATGTTATCCTTGTCACAAACTGCAGCGGTTACGTGTGCTGTTGTAGGTCACCATGCCATGTAGGCGCTTCTGGGCAATTCCTAGCAAAATCATAAAGCGCATGTTCACATGCTGCGGTGAGAATGCAAAAGTCGAAAGGGTGAAATACTGCAAATGGTACGTGAAACGTGCGCCAAAGGTGTTATAACCCCAGTAAAGTTCTTTCCTGCTAACAACGAGGGCTCTTTTGAGGTGTGGTCGGCCCCTTGAGGTGTTGCCAAATGCCACACATAGATATATGCCTTTCATTTCACCACCTCCTCGCCCACGGCCAACGTCCACTAGAACGAGTCCAACAGCCACGGCATGCAGTACAGCGACCACATGAGGCTTTCAGAAGTCGGTTCGGTCATATTCATGGGGGGTTAGATAGTACTTAGCTTCCACAACATACAAGTTGACGGCACAAACTCTGTCAAGGCTTGGCCTAGGCTTTTTGCAACCCCTATATATAATAAGCAACAGTCACTCCATGATGATTTTAGTCTATTATCCACTTTTTCAACTTGTCTCAAGAGGTCAACAAGATGTCCACGGGTAACCCTCACCACAGGTCGGGTGTAGCCTGCTATTGCTACATCAAGGTGCAAGCTTGCACTGCAGGGCCTGTGCCCCACTAAGATTGTTGACGCACACGGTGCTCCGGTGCAAAAGGGTGTGCCGCCACTGAAGGAATTGCCACCGGGTGAGACAATCTAATGGCTGCAACCCCCAGAGACCAGCTTTGACTGTTGACTTGGTGAACTAGGTGTGGCCCACTAGTGGGTACAACTGTGGAAATGTACATTGAGTGCCGTGCATGTTGAGCACAGTGGCTGAAGCATACATACCTTGTTAATGGTGTGCCATGTTCTGCTGCATGGCATGGCATGGCCTCGTGGCATGTCATTGCCGCCGCGGCCCCTAGCAGTGATGTCTAGCGCTGCAGAAAGTGAAGGCCCTTAAGAAACCCTTCAAGCCCTAACGTAACATGAGGTCACCACGGCATGAGGGTCACATGAAAAGAAAAGAAAAGAAAATAATCGCCAAAGGCGTCCATAAGGCGGCATGGCAATTAAGCATAGCCCCCACCAAAACATGAGTCAGTCTGGGAAGCCATCTCATGAATCAATAGGGGCCTAATAACAGCAAGTGCAGTGCAATTTAACTCGGTTGCAGCGCAGAAATCTTCAATGAAGCCACTGGACCAGGTTGAACAGTTGACTGGTGTTTACCCTGACATTTGTCAGAAGCTGAGGACATGCATGCGCGCGCCTTGCAGGCACCTTGCCTTAGCCTGATGTGTGCGTTACGACGTTGCGGCGGTGCAGCGCATACTGGGCATGCATGTGCATGCGCTCAAAGTCAAGAGAAGTCTAGTAATGCTGCATATGGCCATTCAAAAGTGTGCATATTAGTGTGAGTTTTTATAAGTCAGAGTAAATCCTTATTTTACCCCTACCGGGGTGCGGCCCACTTGTTTTAATACTCACGCTCTGGTGTGCCATGCTGCTGCAGAAAGCCCTCAAAAGTCCAATTACTGCAGCGCAGGGCTTGGCGCCAATAATTTTGGCGACTGGGATGTGCGCGGCTGCCATCGTGCTCATGACTGTGCCTGGTGCGCTCAGCGCATGTGCTCCCGCCAGCATGGCCCACCGCCCGCGGAGCTTAATCATCACCATCATCGCCATCACATGCCTCCTGTCCACCCATCAGCCCACGCTCGCCACTGCCAGCCCAGTAACAGCCACCACCTCCACGGTGGCGCTACCATTCCCCACTGCTCCTGCACCCGCACCTACACCTGATCCACCAGCATCCTTGCCACTACTGCCAGCCACCACTGCTGCTGCACCAGCACCTACACCAGCAGCAGCAGCAGCAACACAGTCACCGCCAGCAAGCAGCAGCACAGCCACCAGCCCCACGACAGCGCCACCATCCCCCACTGCTGCTGCACCAGCACCTACACCTGATCCAGCAGCAGCAACGGCCCCACCAGCAGCCACAAGCGCCTGGAACCACTGTTCCCGGAAGATGGCCTACATGAACTCACAATGCTTTCTTGAGCAGGCGGCTGTCATGCGATTCTTCAACAGCTCCGATGCAGGGGTGTTCAACACAGCCAGCCAATCGCAGTTCACCAGCCAGTACATGGTGTACGAGCCTGGGCCCTCCTTGCCTACACTCACGTAAGTAACAAAGGAAAAAAAAAGATACTGGCATACCATGCAGGGTAGCAAGCAGCTGTGTGTTAGCCTTTGTGGGCGCGGCGCGTGGGTGATCAAATGGGTCATGCTCACCACCAGATGCTGTTATAGAGGATGGTTGCGCATGGGGCAAATGCATATGCGCGTAGTAGGTTTATCTGACATTGCTGCTATGATGCCGTGAGACATTCACCTACACTCCCACCCCCTTCCCACCCGAGCTCCATGTGCACTCACTATCCCAAATACCTTTTCTACCCCACAGCATGCACTCTAGGCCTGCTCCCTTGCTCAGCACCCTGTCAGCATGGACATGTTGTCATCCAATGTGCCATTACCAACAACGAGGCCTTGCTACTGGGTGCAGATGCTGCAACATGATGGTTGACTTTGACAGCGATTCTGTGTGCACCTGTGAGATGACAGTAGAGATCATCCAGGCCCTGCTGGACATGGCTGGCGTGGTGCTGGCACAGACGCAGAACTCCTCACAGCCCGCGGTGCAGACCAGGTACCGAGGGAGCTTCTCCAAGGCATGGCTACAGTCAGGTGGGAGGCACTCACAGTGGTTCAATCCTATTGAACCTAGGATGTCTCGTGCATGCCATGACTTTAGTTTTGTGTGGTTGCTGGTTATGGACAATTCTGAGATGGGTCTCTCAGGAGTGAGTGGAGGTTAACCAATTCATCCAACCATTATGGTGTGTGCGGCGGTCAAAAGAGTTTCTGATTATACATTGCCTGGCAGGAAAATCCTTGTCTCTGTGTTAAATATACGAGTAAGCACACACTTTGCTTATCCATGTGCCAGGGGAACTGCAGCGCTTTAAGCTTGTTGACTCTGGTGTTTGTTGTGTGCAGCCATGCGCCTGCTGCACGACATCTGCGGGCTGGCTGACCCTGGCACCCTGCAGCAGTGCTGAAGCGATAACCATGGTAAGGTCCTCCTTGGGTCGTTCTAACGTACAGGCAGTGTTTTAGTCTTGCAAATGGTGGTCGTCTCTCTGTGCCAATGGCATGAGCTTTTTATACCATAAGCAAGGGTACAGTGGCGGGGCTCTTACAGCGCATCAGTTGAATCCCATTCAGGAATCATGCCCCTTGGACCAGGAGGTATATAATACAGTACTGTACTACTTACTGTAGCTATACAGTACTGTACTACTTACGTAATAGAGTGTCAAGCTTGTTACAGTCATGGACTCGAGTGGAGCTCCCTTTTCTTTGCAACCTGGCAGCCATCAAAGTTTTTGGTTTGACGTCAGTGTTCCTTCTGATCAGATGTTGATTGTTTCTGGACTAAATCTTCTAGAAGGGTGCCGATCATGGACAGCCATGGGTATCTGTAGTCATGTGTATAGTTTTAGAACAAATCAGAAACACTATTGTTATAATCAGCAGCTGTTGTCATCAGGGGATGTTAAATAGCTTATAATGGGCCATTATTTGCTTACAGCTAGAGTTAGAAAAGAAAAGAAAACAAACGCCAAAGGCGGCATAGCAGTTACAGTAATTTTGCTTCAAGCTTAGTAATTTCACAACCAATTCTTGGAGAAATTAGGCTAGCTGATCTGATCTGATTGATTCAATTGGTATAAGAATTGGTCACGGATAAGCTGAGGCTCTTGTCCATGCATAGCCTTTGAAGGTCTCAGCCTGAGGGGGCACAGAAATTCAACACTTTATGATTACAGCATTCAACAGCAGCTGCTGCAGCAGCTGCCAACTTGTCCTCGTGAGCCATACCCCAATGTGTCTGCGTCAGCTTCAATGTAAACTACCGAGACAACCACCAGACAAATCCACATGCATTATGCAATAATACTCCAGGCTCATGCAGGTTGAGCCAGCACTGCTGCGATAGGGTCACACTTGATCACTGGTGCTGAATCTGAAGCTTGCATCAACGTTTGCATGGACTTTCATCCTCCATACATGCACGTGCTGATCGCGGAATACAATTGCTGTTTGCTGTCGCGTACTGAGAAGAGGAAACCAGGCAGCGGTCACGCTGTTTTATAGGAATTTGCTACAACCAAAGAGGGCCAATGGTGCTTGTAAACAAACTTGGATTGGGAAAAAAGAACTTTCTTGCGCATTTGCTGTGCTGCTGCTGCACTGCCCCATACCGACACCATTTTAGCCGCCCTCAGCATAAAAAAGCTAGGCCATCGAGCCTGCCTTCCACTTCCTGATACTCCACTGGATGGCGCCACAGGTCTCAAGCTCCCACTGCTTTCGCAGCCGGACTGGCCTGCTCTGTGTGTGCGCGCGCAGCCCATCACACGGCTTTATCTGGCACAAACTTGAGGTGCCTGCGCCTACTTGAGGTGCTTTCCAAAGAAGTCCAGCAGGCGAGACCAGGCCAGGTCCCGAGTCTCCTGGGAGGGGATGACTGAGCCCATGGCTGCACCAGCGCAAGCAATACGTGAGCACAATTGTGAAGGCACAGAGTAGATATGAGGGGGGGGCCGGGTGGGGGATCTGCCTACGACATGACATGGGTCCCGTGGTGCTTTTCCGGCCCCACCACGCACAGCCCGAATGCACCAGCCGCATCTCCGCGAGGTTCAGCAAAATTGAGGGCAGGCACAGACAGGCACATGCGTCAGCTGGTGCGCTATTTCCAACCAACGACACTAAGCTGCTGCAGCACTGGGACCTCCAGGTGCCACTCACACCATGCACAACCCAAGATTCACCAGCGGCATATTTGTGAGAGCATGATGCTGGAAAAATTGAGGACAAGCACAAAATGCGCATGTGTCAGCTGGTGCTTTGTGCGTTTTCCCATACAGCGATATTTGGCTGCTGCAGCACTGGCACATGGAGGTACAGCTTCAAGATGCACATGTTCAGATGGTAATTGACCGATACACACCCACCCTTGAGCTTTGCCACAAACTCGTCCATGTCGTTCATGAAGCCATGACCAGCGGTGTCGTAGAAGAAGAACTCTGGGCTGTTTGTCATCTTGTCCCGGGTAGCCTCGGCAGTCTGTACAAGGGGTCACAACATTAAATGGGTAACCGCTTTGTTACCAGTAATTGTAGTACAATGGGGGGGTCTGTAATAATGATTGGATAAAATTGGACACCACTGAATAAAGGCTTGCAGAGCAATGTCAAAATCATTATCATGTTCAGGACAAGGCCATTCTGGTAATGTTATTGCCATTGCTTGTAACAACGACCACTCAAAGCCTGATGCTGCCACTGTCACACACAAATGAGGCCTACGTACGTCTGCTTCATACCAACATCATCTGTCACACTGCACAAAGAATGCTGTTCATACTTGAAATTGATGAACAAATGCAACACAGCTTGCAGCGTGGCAACCCGGCCCCATTCCCCCCTTACCTCTACGTCAGAGAAGCCCTTGTGTGAGTCATCTTTGCCAAAGTGGGCCTGTACTGGGACAGTGATCTTCTCAACCTGCAATTTGCCGCAAGTTCAAGAGCAATGCTTGCCTTCAAATGAGAGAAATAAATTCTTGACAGCTGTTGACGGCACGTTTAATTTACCATAGAGCACCATTGGCCTTTGCGTTTAGTAATTTTACATTTAAACAAAAGCTACTTTTTAATTAAAAACTGTATTACAAATGGCGTCCACAAAATAAAAAATCCAGCCATCATCTAGTGCCATTGCCAGTCATTTATTACGTATGTATACACTCTAATCTCCAAATGCAGCACCACAAGTGAGGATCAAGTGGGCACCAGCCGCCTCCATTTAGGGATGTGCATCATGAAAGCCGGCCTGTTGCACTTGCCTGTCCAAGGGCCGGGTTGGGGGTGCCGTAGAAGGGCGCTGCAGCCTCCACGTCAGCGTGCTGTGCAGCCAGGAAGGTGAGCGCACCCCCCATGCAGAAACCAACCACGCCAACCTGCAAATTGCATTGGCCAGCTCCATGTCAGTCATGCATGCAAGATGTGTGAAGCAAAGTGTATTCCAGAGAGGTCAGTGACTCTTGACTTAGCAAAGCCATGGACGACCAGTGTGGAACCTCTAACTCTGCACTGCAGGTGCTTAATGCTCCATGCTGTGTAATTTTGTGCACATTATGAACGCACTCCTTTGCACCAAGATGAGTGTTTGCACTTGCTCCACCACCAATTGAGACACGAAACCTGTGTGGTGTTGCCCACCCCTGCACAGGGCCAGCAAGAGCATGTGCAAAGCGACTGAACCCTTCAGAAAAGAGAAGCAATCTTGCCTTGGGGGAGCCAGTAGACTTGAGGTATGTTGCAGCGGTCTTCAACTCCTCAATGGCTTGCTTGAAGTCCAGGTTGTTCATCAGCTGCAGGGCAGTGCGACACACATGTGAACAACGTAGTATTTCTGCTATGGGAGAACCCATTTTGACAACTTGCCATCTCATCCTCAGCTATGACTTATCCCAAAAGTTGTTTAAGGAAGTAAGAAAGCCCTTCCCTGGTAAGCCTGTAAGCCTGTAAGCACTACGCGCTTGTGGATGCTAGCCCTCAAAACCAAATGCCAGCACGCAAGGTGGGGTAAATATGTATGCAAGGTCTTGACAGCTGACGGGTGCAGTACTCACGTGGTGCGCCTCCTCCGCATCCACTCCAACCTTGCCCTTGTAGAGATCAGGGATCAACACCCTGTAGCCACCCTTCTCGTGCAGGGTGGCTGCGTGTTTCTTGATCTGCTCAGTCACACCCCACCACTCCTGCGCCACAGCCACCACACACGGTTGCCACTGTGCACTGCTTTGACAAGCAACTTGAACGGTCACGAGGTTGGTTCCTTACAACAGACTGTGCTGCACTGGACTTGAGCAGAGCGCGCAATGTGTGGAATATCCCACCCCTTAGGGATGTGTACCTGGATGACGATGATGGCAGGTGCACTCTTGTCTCCAAGCTCATAGCCTGGCAGGTTGTCCCCAAAGGTAACCTTTGCAAAAGACGCCATGGCAACTAGGCGAGAACACAGTCCTAACTATGGTGAGCTACAATGCAGTTAGTAGTCAATCTTGTGATGGGGTTCGCTGACGGTGCGATGTCAGTGGCGACACGGATATGGCTACTTCTGGTTTGATACAAGCATATTCTACGGGGTTGTGCTGTTGCTGAGTCGTCTGGTTAACCTGGGCTTTGTGGTGGGCACTTTTCATGCATGCGAGGACACTGGAGTACGAGTTTATGTGGTCAAAATACAGCCGTATCATGCAAGGCCAGCTGCAACGTGGCTTCCTTCACAACTTCCTCCTCTCCGCTTGTCGCGGTTCCGCTGCCATGCTGCCTACTGCGTTCAACACTGTACCCCAATGCATGCTACGGAAATGCATGCATGCATGCATCGTGAATGTTGTTCTTCGAGGTGTACTTCAACCGGTACCGGGAATGCAAGATAATCTTGGAAGCATACTCGATTGTGGCAACTTTACAACCGCAACATCCAATATAAAACGGATTACTTTGCACCCACGTACATGCGCATAAGTTGGTAAGTCACCCATGCAGAAATAATATCTGCAGGACTGGTCTAGCAGGCGCTTCAGCCAACTGGTTCAACGCAAAGCTGCAGGTGGTGTGCACCCATGGCGCATCCAGGTGCACCAAATGGTTGTGTGGGCGGGCCGTACACATGGTGGGGCAGGAAGCACTTGGGGTGGGATAACGGGGCAGCAAGCCTCCAGTTCCCGCAGCTGCAAAGGCCGGGATATCTCATATGCTAATGGCCCACAGCAATGAGGCGCCATTGGCCTTAACAGGAACAAATCCCCACAGCTTCCAGGCTGTTCAACACCCACCAGCTGCTCTGCAATGGGGATCAGTCCAGCCTCACAGATACTTCCTCCCGCGGTCATCATTATCCGAGCCCTTATCCCCACACGTATGCTCATGGGCTGGGTTCCCTGCGCTGCTGGCCCAGAACTTGGATCCAGAATCCCCAGCCCCGCCCCTCCTGTCCCAGGGAGCCACCACCTGACCCCCCGCCCGGCTGTAATCCCTCCACACCATCCACCGCTCCGTACAGTAGGTCAACACGGGGCCCTCACACGCCAGGGCCGTGACTTTGTCCTTGAAAGCATCCTCCGGCGGCGGGGGATGGAGGATCGGCAACCTCTCCAGCACCTCCCCGGTGGTGGGTGCAATGACTGTGATCGGCAGGCTGACGCTTGCATCGGTTGCGATCACCACCTTGTGATCGTCCATGTGCAAGTGCGCGATGTGGTCCTTGCTGTCGTGGACCATCAAGGGGGAGAAGGGGAGGTTGCTGCCCGACGACATGCGCACGTCCCACACCACCGCGGTGGCGTGGTTTGTGGTGGCCACCCACCTCCCCGTCACAGCCGTGTGCTCTATCCCCCACATGCTGCTCACCTGGGCCACCTTGGAGGAAAGCTTGCCTGCCAGGGGACAACGGGGTTGAAAATAAATAAGTAATACATAATTGATAAATGATAAATGATAAAAGAAATATATTACATAGCCGTATGGTAGGTCTGAATGAGATGGGGCGATGTACATTTGTAAATTGAAGCTCCCCTGCCCATACCGCCACCATATGGACTGCAAGGACCAATACCAAAGTGCACTAAACGTTAAGAATGCTTCCAGTTTGCATGCCGGCAACATAGATGCTGCAATCCGCCTGTGGTACCATGCAAGTAGGGTCCACAGCACGCAAAAAACCCTAGCCCAAACCCTTACCAGTGCGGAGGTCCACCGCCCACACCGCCTTGTCAGTCACCGCAAGCACGCAGTGGGGCAGGGCCTCCAAGGGGGGGTGCAGCACGTTGCAGCTCATGGGCAGGCGGCTGGTCCACGTGCATCGGGCGGTGGCGAGGTCCCACAGGCGCAGCTTGCAGTCGTGGGTGCCGGTCACCAGCAGGTGGCCTGCGGGGGTGGGTGGGGTGGTGCAGGGTTCAGGGCTACCATTTCAGGCAGGTGGAGGGCAGCCAGTGTTGCCACGCCACTTGGCGCGAGTATGCGGCTGTGCCGAGCTTCAGTGCACCAGCATGAAATCCGAGAAACGAAATTTGCTGTAATCATGTATGTTAACTTGAAATTTGTACACAAAGGACTCTGTGCGATGCGCTATGTGCCTTACCTTCACTGGTCAGGCCAGTCACCGGCGATCCATGCCCCCGCAGCTTTGTGACCTTGAACTTCTCCTTTGCACCCACACCGCTGCACACGCGCACAGTGCCGTCGCTGCTGCCCGCGCTTCCCGTTGCAACCAGGGGGGAAGAGGCACCTGGGAAGCAAGGGGACGGACACCAATTACTGGAGTCGTTGGGCTTTGCTTTGTGCCACATGTGCACTGCATCAAAGCCGAGCACACGCAGCACGGTTAAGTTATCATTTACATGCAGCGCAGCTCAATTTTTAATGGATTTGCCATGCCTACTTCCTGCCAAAAAATGGCCCTAAGTCATGCACCATGGCCTATAAAAAGGCATCAAGACAGGGGGAAGCGCAAACCCGCATATGAGCACGGTCCTTGGGAAACCATCGACTCGCGGTGTCAAGATGAGTTCAAATCGACTAGAACAGTCCACATGCTTGTGTGCAGGTTTGCGCTCCCCCTGTCCAGCTGCTCGTTCAAGTGGTGAGCAGGGAGGGACTCACCATTGGCCACCACATGCAGGCTGCGCAGGGTTGCTGAGCTCTTGATGTTGAGGCGGGACACACACTGCCATGCAGGGCCCGAGCCAGACCATCGCCACTCCTCGATCCTGTGGAAAACCCTGACTGGTTAGCAGCGGCACCTTAAGGATTTAGCATTCAAACCGCAACGGCCGCAACTCTTCCACAACGCAAGCTCCATGCATGCGTGTCCAACGTCAAAATACAATGGTAAAAGGATTTGCAACTTTAGACATGGCTTCGTCGGCTACGAAATGAAATCCTTCAGATGGCCCCGCCAGCTGCAAAGCAGGCGAATCGGCCATTACTAATGCACAACCAAATTTCAAATATAAAATCACTGGGATCTTTGCTAGACAGCCACCCAGCAGGACCTACACAATTGTTAGGGTATCGTTAGGGTATAACCTGAAGGGGTTCGGCTGGCTGAGGTTCGTTTGGGTATTGTCAGGGTTTTGCACACCTGAGGCTCCCGTCCTCATATTCCAGGCGCTCCACTTGACCTCATCCTGTAGGGTTTAGGGTTTAGGATTTAGGGCTTTTGCACACCTAAGGCTCCCGTCCTCATAGCCCCAGGCGCTCCACTTGACCTCATCCTGCACCAGCAGCCGGGAGTGCACCAGCTTGCGCATACCCAGGGGCACCGTCTCCACGTTCAAACATTGCGTGTAGTCCTCGTCTGCCCACTGGGGGTCCCGGGGCACAGCAAAGTGTTGGCGGTCAGCGAGCACGTGCAGCCACCTGCTGTCTGGGCCCTGGCACAGGTGCAGCTGGCGGAGCGAGTGCGGGGAGTTGGCGACTGGCAGGTGTTCCAGGGGCTGGGAGGTCCGAAGCTGCACAGAGGTGAAGTTAGGTTTAGGATTTAGGGTTTAGGTGGACTGCCAGGTGTTCCAGGGCTGGGAGGTCCGAAGCTGCACAGGGGTGAAGTTAGGGTAAATTACAGGGGATGCTCTAGAATGTGGTCAATTGCAACATGGTGCAGGCGCCATCCGGCTCCACTTCGGAAACAGTGTGCTCTCGGCCGGTTCCACTGGCTTCTCGCCCACAAGCCGGCTAAAGGCTGCAAGTATACAGCGTGAAGTTTGCAGGTTAATGATAGGACATGCTTATACGGTGCAGTATAGTAAACTTTTCACTTGTGTGGATGGTGAAAGTGATAAAGTGGTATCTTGATATCAGCTGGTGATAGCATTGCGCTCATGACATACACATATACAACTGGTGGAAATGCATGCACACGCATGCATTCCAGCATGCATGCATACAAGACAAAGAGAAGCAGCAAGAACGCAGACAAAAATTGGCTGAACCTCATAATTTCTCCTACCCTTAATGAGCATGTAACACGCGAGCATTGCTGCTACCTCACCTCAAAGCAGGCATCAATCCTCTGTTGAAACCTGTCCACCCAGCTTGTGGCAGGGTCCCACCCCTGCGTGTCCACAGAAGGCCACCGCCGAGTAAACAGCGCCTCCCATACCGCGTCGCTGCCATGCATGCATCGCTGCATAGACCTGCTGCTCAGCATCAGCCTGGCCACGTCATGTTGGTGGAGGTGCTGGGCGATGGTGCCGTAGACGTCCGCAGGCAGCCCATCCAACCTAACCTGGCTTGCAGGGTCAGCAGCTGCTTCAAGGCTAGTTGAGGGGTCCATATTGAGGTGTTGTTGGAGGTTGAGGTGAGGGCTGTGCTCCGTTTCAGCACTGCAGACGGCGCAGCTCATCCATTCAGCTCAGCACCCTGCAAATGTGTCGCTCGACTGAACATAAGCAAGCGAAGGGGTGCTTTCCCACTGGAGTTTGATACGAGGGCTTGGGTGATGTACAGTTCGTTGTATTATTTGCAGCTCGTGCAGCAGAAAAGGGGTGTCCAGGATACCGTGTTTTGCCCTGAAACAAGCAACAAAAACTTGATCACCTGCTAGGGTTTTGCAAAGGGGGTTACTGGCCCTACCCTGGCAGTGCACGTTCTGCCACTGCTGGGCATGAGGAAGCAGGCTCTGTGCATGCATGCGGCCCGCGAGCATCCCCTCGGTGGCCCTCAAGAGCGCCCTCCCAGTCAGGTCGGTGACTGCACACAGCATGCGTGCATGTGATGGGATGGCCACGAGGCTGGCGCAAAATTTGGACAGGATGGCGTCTACTAACAACTATCACGTGATAGTGGTTCAGGATGCTCAACATGACCAGGGGGTAAAGTCAACAAGCTTTGCGTGTCTCTATCCTAATGCTCCCCAAACCCTACACCCTACATATCACGTATGCACAGTGTAGTATTTGGCCAAGTGCACCTTGAGACTTTATGCAGGGTTCAGCTGGCACACCACGATGGCTTTGCAGTACAAACAGACAACTACTGCATCGTACCTGAGTGCTGTGTAGCTTAATGGCACTCCAACAGTTCCTAGATTGTATGCATCCGTTGCGGCATAATTTTGCAGTCATGTCAAACTGCAATCCAATGCGGGTGAGAGTTTTATTCTCTCAAAAGCAAGCCCTTGGCAAACATGGGCAGACTGCTGCACGTGTCATGCCTGTATCTATAGTTCCCAAATACATAAATTTCAGTTCTGGCTGCCACCTCCCTGTCCCGAATCCCAAATAACCACACAAGCCGTGTGGCGCCACCCCGTCCCCCCTTCCCTCCCCACCAGGGGGACTAGAATATTCCTATTCTAGTCCCCCTGTCCCCACCCCCCTCCCCTCCCCAGCCCTCGCTCCCCTCAGTTCATCACATACAGCGGGTAGGGCCCCTCCACATTGCTGTGGTTGAGCAAGTCGATTGCCTTGAACAGCAGCGCAGCAACAGCCCCGCCTGCCATGGGCGCGGTGGCGGTGATGACTGCATAGGGCCACTCCGAGGATCCCTTGCCATTGATTGGCAATATCCAGTGGGCAAAACGGGGGCCAATGTCACGGGCAGGGTTGATAGCCACACCTGCGACGGGGGTGAGGTGAAAGACTGCTTAGGGTTCAGGGTTCGGGTGTAACGTGGGAGACTATTTAGGGTTGAGCGTTCAGGGCTGAGGCGGCATCCTAGGGTGCGTGTGTGCGAGCAGGGACCCATGGCAAGGTAGTAGTGTGTGCGGTCTGCACAAACCTCCATGTCCAGCAGTTTGGCCATTTTGGTCGCCGGCATGTAACAAAGAAGGTGGGACCTTGAGCAACAGCGGGTGGCAACTCGCAAGGTAGCAGGAGGCAGGTGCTCAATGCGGATAATGGATGTTTGATGCTTGCAGTGACAGGAGATTGCAATGGTCATCTCAGGCCCCCACTCCCAGCTCTGTACAGTCACTATCTAGCTCTCTTTCCCAGCAGGGATTTCAGGTTTTCTGGTGTCCCCACCTGTTGGCCCTCCCAGTCCCAGGATGAGTATGATGATGAAGAAGCCTGTGTAGTAGGCATTCATGGCACCATACATGCTTTTCCAGGGGGCGTACTGGTGCTCCGCAGAGTTCTCGAGCAGCAGGGCCCCCAGGATGAGCATGATCGTGGCCAAGAACTCGGCTATCCAGTTGAAAACGGGTGCGTCGATGGCTGGGCGGGTGGAGAATATGGACAGCTTGGCGTTCTGGTCGGCAACGACTGCTGCCTTGTACAGGGCGTCCTGTAGGTGGCAGGGTCTAGGGTCAGGCTTGCAGGATGTAGGGATCAGGGACACGGTGTAGGGTCATGGTGCAGGGTTATTGGGATGGGCATAGCCACTGAAGTTTACCGCATGAGGAGAGGATGTGACGAGCGCTGAGAGAAGCATTGCGGCATGGATCCATGAATGCCAAATGCTCATTTTGATTCATGTATGCCAATAAAGCTGGCAAGCCAGACATTTTGATGTAAAGAGCAGCCACACCAGCGCCCGCAAACCCTTGCGCCAACCCTCCCACGCACCATGCGCTGCTCCGCGCTGTTCATCTTCACCAGCTTGTGCCCCGACATGTCATCCATGCCCTTGGTCCCCGGGGCAAACTTGATCCCCTTGTGGCTCTTGTGCGCCAGCCCCAGGTGCTTGTCAAGCTTGTGCTTGGCGGCCTTCAGGTGCGCCACGGTGGCGGCCATGTCCATGTCAGCGATCTTGATCACGGTTTCGTCTGGCCCGGGGGCTGGGGAAGGGAGGGTGTGTGTCAGCCAGGTGGGGAGGAGGGGGGAGCTGAGTTGGGTGGGGAGGAGGAAGGGGTGCATTGGTGCTCACTGAGGCAGGCGGTGCAAGGCCAACCAAGGCCAAGGGCATCCTTGTGTGGGGCTGGTGCAGGGGGAATATAGGATATCGAGCCGCTGGAGTGGAACTGTTGTAAGAATGCATTCTTGAGGGGGTGGGGGTGGCCTTGTCCTTGCGCACGTTCAAAGAAGGGTTGTGCAGCACAGTGCAGGACGGGGCTCACTGCACACGCATTGGTACGGCCATTGCGCCAAACCCTAACCCTAAACCCTAGGTGCCAGAATGACACACCAGGTGATGCACCTCATGCTGGCCCCACGAAGCCAATGACAACAAAGGTCAACTTTGGCGCCGTGACAAAAAAAAAGAAATGAGAACCAAGGCTCCAAGCCCACACACATGCATGGCGTGCATCTAAACCCTAAACCTTAACACACGCGGCTGGTCCCACCTGCCTGACCCTGGGCTGGCTCCTGCATCTGGCCATCGATGTCCATCGACGCTTCTGTGTCGTTGGTCTGGCCCACCTCGGTTTCAGAGCTGCGTGACTTGGTTGGGTCAGCGCCATCCATGGAGGATGTCATGCCCCCACCTGTCACAGGACAGGTAGAGGTCAGTCAATATTTTTTTGGATTAATAAGGATGCAGTGATCAAAGATGCTTTGCATGTGGTGGCGGCATGGTCATTTGACGCATGCAAACCTGCAGCCTCAACAGCCTCAACAGCTTCACATCACAAAACATGGGGAGCCCATCACTGCCGGCCTATTTGGCACTTTCCACTCCCCATGCAGTGGGTCATGGCAACTGCACATCCAGCATGGAGGGCCTGCAACCCTCTAGACCGTACTCCTCCGCAGGCAGGGCATGCTGTGGCAAACTCGTGCAGGTTGGGGCTGATGCGGCCCCCAAAACCCCTGCTGCACTTACGCAGGGCGGTTGATGACCTGGCATGCTGCAGCTCGTGCTTCTTCAGCTTGCGCTGCAAGTCAGCCACCTGGATGGACCTGGGGGCATGGGGGGTGGCAGGGGGTGAGGCAACCGCCTGATCCTATGCATTAACCACTGTCTGGTTCGGAGGATTAGTGCTATAACCGTCTGCCAATGCATGAATGCCACAGACCCATTCCCTAAGTGTGTGGTCTGTTTCAGGCTACCCATGCCAGCCATACATGCTTCCCTCCACCCCACGATGCCCTAAAATTTAGCTTCCCATCCTGCATCACCAGGCTTCTGTGCTTATCAAAATTAACTTGGGCAACACCATTTCATGTGATCCACGCCAGGTGCCAGCCCTTACCTGCGCCTGAGGTACCCCTCTGGTGTGTGGAGCTCGTTGTCAGTCATCACCGCCTTCTCCTGCTCGTCCTCAAGCTCAACCACCTGTGAATAGAAATGTGCAGGTTTTAAGGTTTTGACTCTATACCACTAGGGTACATACAAACAAACAAACAACAGAAAGGCACTCCCAGCCGTCATCGCTTATTGCCTTGTGGTATACTCTACCATATATATCCGGGGCATAAACAATGGCTGTGGATATTCGCCCATATGCATATGTATGTTATATGCCTACCGGTGAGCACAAGAGCACTGCCGAAGAAAAAGCAGGGTTCTAGGGTATTGTGCTTACGTGGTGGGCGTCACCCAGGTAGTTCTTCAGGTCGTCCCGAATCCTGGCGAGGGTGATGCCTGTCTTCTCCTTGGGCGTTTGGGTGTTGTAGGACACAAAGTTGAGGGTGCTGAGGTCCATTGTATCCCGGGTGCGCAGGAGCTTGTCCTCAGGGTTTTTGGAGGGGGGCTCTGGCACGGTCTTGAAGTGGGGGAGGAAATGGACCCACACCAGGCACGCTCCGATGAAGGCGCCGATGAAGTTTGCCAGCGAGAGGACGACAAACGTTTTGAAGTCCATCTTGCCCAGGATGATGAGGCACAGGAGCATGGCGGGGTTGACGTGCGCTGAGATGTAGTAGAACATCTGCAGGCCCACCAGAAACGCCCCTCCAAAACCAAAACACACCCAGCCCCACCCCATGTCATGCCCCTTGGTCTTTGCGAGCACCTCGTTGGCAATCACCGACTCCCCCATGAAGATGATGATGCACATGCACAGCGCTTCTGACCCAAACTTCTGCCACAAGTTGTAGCTGTAGGGTTCAGGAGCCTCCATCGCTGCAGAGCTGCAGTGGCAGGGGCTCTGTTGCTGGTGGGTGCTGAGAACGCTCCCAACCCCTGGGCTAGGGTTTTGGGCAGGGGCTCTGTTGCTGGCCAAGCTAGCAGCTTATGTGCTGTTGCAGCTGCCTCTGTGCAGATACAGACTTGGTTAGACGAGTTCTGAAGTGTGGGTGGTCTTCTTCTGAGGACGGGTTGACAGTTTTGGCCTGTATTGGGGCACCCACCGTCAGACTCACATATGCACCAACAAGGTAAGAGGACGAACTGGATATTGCAATACGCCACCGAGGTTAAATAAACCGAGGTTAAATACGCCGCCAACACACGAGACGCAGACGGCTCACAAGGTCCAAGCGAATATGCACACAGCACATGCCAATTCGGTCGGCATGGGTAGTGGCACGAAGAGGGACGTCTTAAGCAACGCAAAGTGGATGGACTACGCAACACGACAAGCAACAGCCTCCTTGGCAGTGCCGCTTGAAAGTGTGGACCACAAACCATGCACTAGATCCTCCACAAAGTTGCAACGTTTGCAACGTCAAAGTTTGGCCAGTGCTAGTAATATCCAAGCAACCCACCAAAGTTAAATTTCGAAAGTAGAGCCACCGTACCGAAGTCCAGGTAAACACCGGTTTCATTGTGTACAGATCACTGTCGGCTACTGAAAGGCTACGTCACTGCAAGGGTTTTGGCAGACGGCGATGGCAGCACACGCGGCTCAGGTTGAGCGATCCCTATCCTCCCACGGTTCATAAGGATCATATCGACGTAAAGACCGCGCCAGACCGTCCCAAACTGCGCTTACAAGGTCACGCCAGAGCGGCGGCAAGTCATATGCATGCATTACCTACCAGTGTCCACAGTCCCAACAAAGGCTCCCACCAGACCAGGGCGTCTTGGACCTGAGAAAAAGTACCAGATGCTTTAAAGCAGCTCCGAGTGAGTACTGGTCGCATCCTCACTTGTCTTTGTAGTCCAACGGGTTCCCAACCTCTTGAAGTGCTGCCCACACGCGAAACGCAAAAATTCATGGGAATTCCGCAGGAAACCCTAGCCTAGGGTTTGACAGCCCGTTGGGTGACCCACTGCCACTGGTTCCCAGCTCGGCGTATCCATGCAATGGGCCGCCCTGTCTAGCGGCTAGATCTGCCACCCTGTCATGCATGGATTGGAGAGTGTCACGAGGGGACCCAACTCTTGCACCTGTTGATGACCACTCGAACCCGCTCATGCGTCAATGCAAGTTGGACACCCCACCTGTTTCCTTTTCTGGTTTACAAATCTGTCGCCCATTTCATATAGGAAAATGTACAATATATTGGCAGTCTGTCACAATCACCGAGTTTGACTAAAAATGGACAAGATATGAAGTAAGATATGAGTTCTGAATCGAGGACCTGAAACGCAAGGCTCACACTGCCCACTTGCTGCCACTGGGCACTGCCAGACTCTGTGCTCAGAGTTCCCAGGCTGACTATTACACGACCAACACCGACGCATCCGTGCAAATCTAGCAGTTTTATTTGAAATCCATTTGATATCAGTGTAAAAGAAAGAAGAAAAAAATGAAGCGCCCCCACACATCTCACTCAGCTGACAGGAATCGCTCAATCAACAACAGCTACAGGAAAACTGGGCTGTATATACTCAAGACCACCACGACCGTAAGCTATAAAGTACATAAGCCGAACCAATTATGATAGCCACCATGGCCAAATGCCTAGGAACATGCACTTGCCTCATTGCTCGCCTTGCCATCTTGTTCAAAGGAACCAAATGGCAGAACCCACAGCCAGCAAAACTGACCCATGACAAGCCCTTCACTGTCTCCATGTCCACATCAGCAGGGCTGTGGCTCTCCCGCCGTATGGCTCCTTGGCACCCGCCTCATCCCCGGAGGCAGCTCCAGCGCCTCCATCTTGATCACATTGAACGCAGTGTAGGCTGCAGCATGGAGCTCCCCGTCGTGGTGTGATGATTTGCAGCTGCTCCCCTTGGTGCACCGCCGCAGCATATGCAGGCCGCACCGCTTGCGCTTGGTCCCCCGGTGCAGGTGCTGGTGCTGGTGCTGCAAGGCATGTCCCTGGGTTTGCATATGCTGGTTGGCCATGTACTGTCCCGGGATTTGCCTATATTGGATGGGAGTAGCCTGTCCCCGGGTTGGCATATGCTGATTGGGCATGGCAGAAACACCACCCCAGCCTGAGAAGCCGGCTATAGGTGCTGCCATTGGTTGCTGGGCACCGCTGGCCTGCCATTGCCCGGTGGCATGTTGCTGCTGCTGCTGCTGCATCTGAGGGGCATATGGGTTCGCAGCTGGAATCTGCTGGATTTGCATGCCATTGTTTGGCACGCGGGTTTGGCCCCATTGCTGGGATTGGCACCCAGAGGCTGACGTGGAAGTTGGACCCCATTGCTGCGGTTGGCACCCATTGGTTGGCATGTGGGTTGCGCCCCATTGGTGCGCATGGCACCCATTGGTTGGCATGGGGTTTGAGTCCCACTGCTGTGGGTGGCTGACACCGGTGACAACCCCTGGATGGCCGCTGGACGTCCCATTCTGCCACCCCACGTTGGCACCATAGCACTGGCCCTGCATGCTGCCCCTCATCCCCTGTACACTGCCCATGGGCGCTGGCACTGGATACGACATTGGGCTCCGCTGCATCCCCATCTGCACCCCCGGGGCAAGCCAGCATGGCGTCCTGTTTGCCTGAATGGAAGCAGCATTTGAAGATTGGTTGATGACTCTGGCGGCCATTCCAATGCCGCAGGTTTCCCCTTGCTGCATCTTGCTCCGCTCGCTGAATTCAAGGTCCACCATCAGCTGGACGAAATGTGTCAGGGGCTGCAGGAATTTGCGCAGCGGTGCCCCCCACAGTTCCGCTAGGCCCCCGGGAGCGCCCTCCGGCAGTGTTGGGAATGGGATGAAGCTTGGCGCCGACTCGCCAGCTCGCAGGCTCTTCAGGAGAGCTGACATCCTGTCTGACACCTACAAGGGGAGCGCCACATAAGCACCAGTATAACACGATACACATACGATGCATTCTTGACAGCGTGCTCCAGTTACCAGAATAGCAGTACAATTTAAGGCTCGCTGCTTGGAGCAAGGCAGATGCAAGAACAAGGTAAAAAATGTGGTCCAATGAATAGGAGCTTCCACAACCTCAACCGAAACTCCCGCCACAGTAAATTACCCATCAGCAGCCTTTTTTTGTGCCATGGCCTGCAGGGAGTGCAGGGTTGATCGATGGTGTTGTGCACATTGGCATTACCCTAACAGGGGTAAAACACACACCTGCAGCGCCTGCGCCGCCCAGGGGAGGAACCTCTTGCAAACCACATAGTAGCTCTGGCGCCATTCGTGGCAGGTGGTGGGCTTGACGGCACGAACCTCCCCGTTGAATAACCGGCGCAGCAAGCATAGCAGCCCTTGGCTGCAGGAGTGACACATTTGTAAATGAACAATGAGTGTGTGTAACATTTGCAGTGTACCGCAGGTGTGCCCATGCATGCATGATTGTGGCATGAGGATGAGCATGCTTTGGACTCTGCTGCAACATGAGAAATTCTTTTCAACTTTTGGCAAAGAGAAAACATGTGTCATTGCTGATGGAGACAGATAAAGCAGTCTTTCGGTTGCTATCAACCATGGCATGCCCCATTGGGTTGCAATGCATGCTCCGCATGGCATTACCCAGCACCTCCCAACTCACACAAATGAGTCGTCTTCCCGGAGGTTCAGGCGCAGAACCAGGTTCCCTCCCCGTTTCAGGTTGTTTACCATGACCACCAGCTGCGCAGCCAGCAGCGCCATGTGTCCCTCATGCGCCTTCCGGTAGCAGCTGAAGGCGCTGCTGCTAGCGCTGTTGTTCTGGATGAGCAAGGGAAAGGCGGAATCAGAAAGCCGTCAGAAGATTGTTTGAAAGATTTCTTAGTCTGTTCCAATACGAAATGGACTCAGCCTCACGGAAGGCTGATGTAAACATACCGATGATGTGAAGTGGCGAGAACCGGTGTCCATGGTATGCGTCATCTGCTCACAATCAAAAACCAAAAAAAAAAAGCTGATTAAAACCACAAATTCAATAAAAAAAAGTTGTGTTTACCTTGAAGATGTGGTCTTTGCCTCCCAGGAAGCTCCCGTCCAGCACCACCAAGTCGCAATTATTCTCCAAGGGCCCATTCACACCCAATCCCGTTTCACCCTCTCCCCCATCTCCCCTGGCCCCTCCAGAACCCCCTGCTGCAGCGTCATCGGCGCGTGGTCCTGCCTCCCCTGCCGTGTCAGTTGCAAGGGGGCGAACGCCGTGGAGGCAGGTGGGGAAGGCATTCTGGGTGGCGCTGGCCACTCGCAGGCTCTCTGCGCAAGTGGTGACGTCCACGAAGCAGCAGTGGTGGCGGTAGATGTTGGCGGCGGACAGGGGGGCAAGCTGGTGGCCGCCAAGCTCAGGAGGGAGGGAAATACCGAAGCCAGCTGCAGGAGATTAGATGCTTAAGAATGGAGTGCACACAGCCAACAATGCCAGGAGAAACACATTCACTTTCCATCTGGTACACAGGCTGGTGCACATGTATACAACATGGTGGACAACAACTGGAAATATCATTTCCTAGTCTCCTACAACTTTGTTTCATGCCAAACTGGTGCGAGTACGGGATTTTGGCACGAAACAAATATTTTTCAGGATTGGTTCAATTGGGTGTGGAATAAGCAGCCTAACCCCATCATTTACGCAAAACCTCCAGACTCGCAACCCTTGCCTCCCACCCCCACACACATGCATCTCACCTGACTCCTGGGCATGCTCCAGTATATACTGCGAGAACCCGCCTGGTGCGCAGCACACGTCCAGGAACTGCAGGCCAGGTGGCGCGCCCCGGATGAACCCTCCGCACTGCGTGTCAACCTCCTCCATAATGGCGCACATCCTGTTGGCCATGTCGATGCGCGCCTCCACAGTGGCTTGGAAGGCATGGGAGGGGGTTGGGCAGCTGCTGGCAAGCAGCGCCCTGTACCCTGTAGGGCAAGGGGAGTGTGATTAGGGTTTGGGCTAGGGTTTATGGTAGAGGTTCAGATGGGTGGCGAGGCTTGTGTGGCAAAAGGATAACAGCTTGGTTGACAAGGATTTGGTGCAGATTTGCACAAGCGTATGACTGCAGTGGGAGTTTAGGGTTTAGGGCATATTCTGCCTGTGGTTGGCAGCCAGCCCTCAATTGTCGGGCTTGTTGTTGGCCGCGTTAGTTTCTTGTGGCATTACCTGCAACTAGGCAGCTTTGACGTGTGTTATGCAACCAAGAGGCACCACTTACGTTCATTGTATCCCGCCATATTGCACAAGAAAAGGAGGCTGGACTAGGGTTTGCGGGAGTCCAGGTCACCCAAGCTGCATGGCCTTGGAGCCCACCTACGCAGCAAAAAGCAAGTTACAATACCAACACTGCAGATACACACTCCCAGGTGCAGAAACTTTGGAAACTGCCGCTACATAGGCTTGAGAGCTTCAATATTACAACTCAAGGGGGTCAGCATGTGAGCAGCTGGAAGTCAACCCATTGTACAGGCAATGGCAATAATTTTGTACGTCGATGAACCCAAAAACCAGCAGCCAGCCTGCGCACCTTCGGCATAGCACTAAGTAGCGAAGTCCAGGTTAGCCTCTGGCCAGTTACTGCGGCTGATGTGTCAGCATGCGAGTTCATGCTTCTTGCCCACAGGTGGACACTGCTCAGTCCAATGCAGCGGAAACAGCCTACTAGGAAAGGGAGTATTTACGACACCGCGGGCTTATATGCTTGCGGGTCCAGACTGTTTGCCAGCGTCTACGGTACTAGGGTGGGCCTGTACTAGCCTTCCGAGATGACTTTGACCTTCAGGTGATGGGCTATGCGTTCCAGCACATAAAGAACCTTCCAAAACAAAAAGTAACAGGCCCACATAGCTTGCAGCCAGCTCTATCTGCGCTACCCAGATCGCTCATTAAACTTTATAATAAAATTCGCCACTTTCTGACCAGTCCAACGGCGGTTGTGGTGGGCGGCGGGCGGCGGGAAGGGCCGCCTTGCAAGTCTTCCACTGAACTCCCGAGTTGTCAGTTGCAAGTTGGCTCATCACCAGGGCGCTGCTGTTACGCTCCTTCTATTGACAATAGGGTCTTGGTTATGCGACTTATAGCTCGTTCAGGACGAGTCTTGCAGTGTAAAACCACGTGCGTAAGGGTTTCAGGTGCTTGTCACCGAATTCAATACGGACGCATGACGTCAACTGTGAACATGGCGCAACCACCTTCTTGGCCACCAAAGCTTCGTAACGACGTGCACCTGGTTCGTCACTAGGTACGAATACAAACTGCACGTTGGAATCAGGTTCCTAGCCTTTATACTGACGGGGTGCTTAGTAGTCATCCTAGCCTCGCTGGCATGCACATCGCCCACGTTGGGACACTTGCTGCACGTAAACCGCGCTTGCATAAAAACGACTATCAGAAGGACACTATTTTGGGTGTGTGCTTGCCACTTTATCTGTACACGCCTGTAAATGAGGTTGTTGGGTCAGCTGCTCTGTAGTTCGCTAGGAATTTTAACGGTTTGTGCCAATGAAGCATGCTGCCCCCAAGACTATTCATGCGTTGTCTTACAGGTCAGAAGCCGCCGTTTCCTTTCTTTGTACTGTCATTGTCATAACATATGGGTGGGTTTCTGCAGATAAGCTAAGAACCCGTTCTTCCTGCCTAGCTCGCCCGCCTATATCGGCCCTTTGTGGGCTAATTAGCCCCAAGGTGCAGAGGCGAGAGCGGCATCATGGGCGGGCGGCTCATGCGGTCGCCTCTCCTGGCGCTCCTGCTCCTTCTATCCCTAAGCGCAACCATTACAGCCGAGCCAGGGCCCAGAACCTTGCCATGGTGGAAGCAGCTTCACAGACTGTTCACGTCAAACACCAACGATTTGATACAAAATGGCGAGGTGAGCAGTAGGTACAGGGGAAAAGGTGGTTCCAGCCTGTTCGATACGACTGCTTGCATCCTTGAAAGGCGATGGACAGGCGATACCTTTTGTGTATATTCACCTATGCTTGCAGAACACTGCATTGTTCATGTGAGGCATAGGGAAGTTGCCAATTGGCCAGCGTTTACCTGCCCAGTTGTGACACCAGCATGGGGGGATGGGGGAGTGCATGCCATGACAACTGCACCACGATGCAAAGATACAAGCTACAGAAGTCAGCCTCACATTTCCATACCACTGCAGGACCTGGAGCTGGTTTTTGTTGGTGATTCCATGATGGAGTCCCTGCGGGGGACTTTGGCCAACATCCCATACCCAAACAACCACAATCATGAGGCGGATTTTCTGGCGTGGATCCATACCACCTATGTCAGGTACATTGCAGCCATATCTTGAACACACACATGCTATACCCACACACTGGGTTGCTGCATTTCGTAAACCGTTTCCCCGCCATAACTATCAGAAAATCTGCTCCCAGGCAATCTCCTGCACCTCCTGCGAATCTGCAAATTCAAACAAAATGTCGCTCAGCCCTCAAGCTCCCATGTTGACGACTCCCACCCATCCTTTGCAGGTGCATCAAGAACTACGTGCCGTCAGTCCAGTCCTACAGCGCTGGCGGTGACTCCACCGACCAGGTCCTGTGGCGCATGTCCAGTGGGGAGCTGGACCCGCGCCTCAACACAAAGATGGTGGTGCTGCTGGTTGGGACAAACAACCTGGCGTTTGCTGCAGGGGTGAGTGCTGGACGGTGGCTTGGGCGCATGGGGCACTGCAACACAATGCATCCATGGTTAGTAGTGTGCTGGGTAGCGATAGGGGATGGGAGGGTAGCAACATGCAGGGGGGGGACCTCCAATCAAGTTGCAACAAGGGTGTTGGTCGTCAAGATTGTAAAAACATGCGCAGTCGATATGGGGCACTGTTGTACTCATGTGCCAAACCCTTATCAGGTGCACAGTGCAAACATAGTCACGAGTGCGTACCCTTTGTAAGGCGCGCCTAACGTCCTCCCTGACACCTCTCCTGCGCATGTGCAGCTGACGACCACTGACCCATCAGCAGTAGCAAGCAAAGCCCAGAAGGTGACAGCGGCAATCACCAAGGTGGTGAATGCCATACAGCAAGCATCAGGCGGCACGCGAGTGCTGGTGCTAGGGTTGCTGCCTCGGGGGAATGGCAGCCCAGTCCTTGATGATAGCACTTTCACCCCCTACATTGAGGCGATCAACTCTGACCTGGCGACTGGGGAAATGGCGGGTGTCCAAGGTGGATATGATTTCCTCGACTGCGGGAGCAGGTTCTTGGAGTACGCCCAGGTGAGAAATCAAATGAAAAGCAAGGGGAGGATTGTTATGTATGTTTAGACATTTTGTTTCATCTACCCTGCATGCATCAAATGGCTGTAGAAATTTTCACGCCTGTGCAACGCACTGCATCCCATTCTTTCAACATGTCCCCATGTTATCGCCTTGCAATCACTCACAACTCTTGATTCCCCCTTGCAGGATGGCAGCCGGGTGTTCAAGACCGACCTGTATGACATGAAGCTGCTGCACCCCAACGCCATGGGCTGGAAAGCCCTGTTCAGCTGCATGATGCCCCTCATGCGCTCAACCTTCCCCCAGCTCCCCGCCTCATGCGACTTCTCCGTCCCGCCAATCCCCGCATACACCTACAACTTCCCCCCGCCCCCTGGCGGCGACAAGTCGCCAAGTGCCCCGCCACCAGACCCAGAGCAATCCAATGTGCAGCCCATGGACATTTCTTCCCCTTCCCCCGCACAGTCCAATATGTCACAGTCTCTGGAGGGGTTCCAAGGTGGCAAGTATGCCCAGGGCGCAGCTCCCCCGGCACAATCCAACATGTCACAGTCTCTGGAGGGCTTCCAAAATGGCAAACATGCACAGGGGGCAGCTCCTCCCACGCAGTCCAATACGTCAGAGCCTGTGGAGAAGTTTCAGGGGGCTTCCCCTCCCGCACAGTCAAACATGTCACAGTCCTTGGAGGGCTTTCAGAATGGCAAGTATGACCAGGGGGCCGCTCCTCCCGCGCAATCAAATATGTCGCAATCGCTGGAGGGCTTCCAAGGTGGCAAGTATGCACAGGGCGCCGCATCTCCCGCACCGTCTACTACGGCACAGTCTGTGGAGATGCAAGGGGATGCCCCTCCCCCACAATCCAACATGTCACAGTCCCTCGAGGGTTTCCAGAGTGGCAAGTATAACCAGGGGGGCCTGGGCAGCACGGATCCCCCAAAGGTGATTGCCAGCCACCCACCCCCCCAGAGGGCCCCGCAGCGCAAAATTCCACTTGGCCTCGCACCCCAAATCATCAAGGGCCAAACGCCACCCGCCAAATCCCCAGCGCACAAGCCCCACACCAAGCCCCACACCACACCATCCACGCCGCAGCCCAAACCTAAGGCGACTGCCCCACCCAAGCCCAGGACAGTCCAAGCAACCAAGTCGGTGCTGCCAAGGAAGCCTGCGCCTGTGGCCAAGCCCACAGCAAACCCTGCCAAGGGTTTACCAGTTGTGAGTGCGCCCGCCCCAGCCCCGGGGCCCGCATCAGACCTCTACCCAGGCTCCATGCTCTACAACATCATCTTCAACATCGATCCCACGGCCACACCCAGTACAGACAACCCAACCGCCACATCAGCTTCCCCGCCACCACATGGAACCTCAGGGCCCGCGCCGGTGCATCAGCAGGAGGGGGTGCACTGCCAGCCCACAGCCATCACAGCAGACGGCCAGTTCTGGCTGGCTTGCCAGCCTGGTGCGACCCCCACCACCAAGCCCCAAGCAGGGCAGGACACCCAACCCAACGGGGACCCGGTCACCACGCAGTACATCCTCATCCGGGAAAACCCCCACGTGGTCACCAAGGTCCCCGCTGGGGTGAGCGCGCAATCCATCTTGGACAAGACCACAGTGGCGCTCACAGTTCCCCCAGGAGCCCCACCCGCCAAGGCCAGGATGCCACCTGTCCAGGACCCAGCAGATGCCCCGGGGACCCTTCCAGGGCATGCCAAGCTGCAACCCAGCCAAGCACCGGCAGCGGAACCCTCCGTGGTGCAACCCACCCAAGCGCCGGCAGCAGAACCCTCCCAGGGTTTTCAGCCAGCTGTGGTGCAGCCCTTGGCTCCCGCAGCAGCCCCGGGGATGGATGCGGTTGCGCCATCATCCCCAGAAGCGGGTGCGCCAGCTCCAGGTGCAGCAGCGGATGCAGGGATGGGTACTGGGTCCCCACCATTGCAGGGGAATGGGTCGGGGGCGATTGCCATATCAGGGGGGTTGCTCGCAGTGTGCGCGGCAGTTGCAATGCTGGCACTGGCATTGTAGGAATGACAGGCTTCTGGTTTTACTAGTGGTGCAATGAGGGTAGTGCATGTCAGGATGAGGATTTTTGTCACAGTGCCGCAAGCGAACTGACAATTTGTATGCTGGAATCTGCTTCAGCAGTGATGGCAGGATGGCAGGCATTTATGCACATGAACAACATTGTACTACTGTGACAGTTTTGGGTGGTTAGTCTATACTTTCTGTTTACTCGCTGCAGCTTTCTTTTCCAGTTCCCATGGCAATGAACTTGGTAATACCTTATGCGCGCAGGATAAAGCGCTCCATGTTTTTCACGCGGTTGCAGACTTACTAGACTACTGTAGAGGCCCTTACAGCCATCTGGGGATTTTCAACATTCAACAAACAGGGGTTCCATTGCCAGTCATTCTCAACGCCATGGTGACTAACGTCCGCATAAAATCTATCACAAACACATTTTACAAGGTTAGTAACAAGGTAATACCATGACTGTGGCACCTCGTCACGCTCATAGTATATGATCACCGAGTCTTAGACACCAGCTGTGCCCCATGTTGCAACATGGGCATACCCAGTGACTTTTGAGCGTTCAATGCCAAAGACTGGCAGTCGACTGGATCAAAAAATTATAATGCACAAGGTCCATACCGAACAGTACTGTAATATCGACATGCTCAGAATAGGCCAAGTTTACAGCCCAGGTCCATTACGCAAAGCTAAGCAAGGAGTCTCTCCCAAGGCTAATGCCACAGTCAGCCTGAGTCACCCACAGGTGTAATGTACACACTAGAATCATTTCATACATATATTCTGCAAGGCCTTTGATATTCATTGGTCACTGTGATGCATTCATTGGTCAGCAGTGAAACAAATTGCTTGTTCATCGCGATTTGGTTCACTGGCAAACTTCATTGCACATTGGTTCGCTGCCAATGTTTTGTCTGTTGTAAACTGACAATACTGATTGCCATGGCTGCAGTTATCATCCTAAACTAATGGAAACGCACTGACACCAGATGCCGCACCTACCTCCGGCGCATTGGAGTCATCATGCATTACTCTCCTTAGTGACAGCCGCCTTCCAGCGGCTGATTACCTCCCCTGCTGCAGCCGCTATTGCCCCATTACCCCCCTTGCGCAGCGCCTTGACTCGCTTGCCTGCCCCTGTGGCAACCAGCAGGTCCACACCAACCCCAACTTCTGCCAGACGCTGGAGTACAGCCACGGCACCTTTCTCGCCACTGCTTCCTGTGCATATGGGAGTGAAGCATAAGCAATGATGCATCACCAGGACAAAGCGAGCATTTAAATGCACCCAGACAAACCACCCATTGCTATGCACCTCAAAATCCACTGCAGTTGCCGGTAACACCATGCATTGCTCCACAGTTCCCAGCAATGTGTGACGCCATAATATGCTTGATAATTACAACCAATTCCAATGTTTGCACAAAGATTGAAACTTAGGTGCACAGAGAGTGCATGTGCTATCAGCTGTACCTATCACTCACCCGGGCCTGCTGATGCGTGGCTCTCCACCTCATCCAGCCATGCCAACAGCTGCGCAGCACTTGTCTGACCACACCCATCTGCTGCGGTGGCATCTTTGTCCTCCCATTGACACCTTCCTGGCTGTGCCATCCTTGACGTGGAGGCCTGCTGAAGCTGCTGCTGTTGCCGGTGCAAGTCACTGGTTGCATCCATCAGCCATTGCACTCGCTCAACGCTTGCCGCATGTTGGACAGACTTCACTGCGCCAGACACTGACTGCCCGTATCCTGCCTTTGTCATAGCTTCCTGGTAGAATCCGTCCTCCACCTTGCTGAGAAAACTGGAGATTTTGCGGTTGCTCTCGTCCCCACCACCACTACTTTCATGCCCAACTTCCTGCCTGCTATCCTCTCCATGTCTGAGGATTACGCACAGCTGCTGCATTACCGGCTGATTTGCTGCCAGTGCTGCCATAAGCTTGTCACGCGTTTTCTGTCGAACGTATTCTGGGAGGGCAGGAGGTCCCAGGGATGACGCTGACGGGGGCTGCGATGATTTGAAATCCAATGACCCTAACCGCTGCTTCAGGTTTGGCCTCTTTGCAGCATCTGGAAAAGGGACTTACATGGTCACGGGACCTGGAAAAGGCAGCATGTGGAAAAGGGACGTACATGGTCACACAGGGTACAATGTCAACGTGATGCTGTTGAGAGCATTCAGCCGTGCAGAAAGTGTGGTGCAGGAAGGGATGTGCAAAAGAGACACTCACAAATTTATGACTTGGCATTACAAAGAACCAAGTCATTTTCCAGCTGTATGGGTCATGGTCACTCATCAACCCCCCCTTGACCAGGTCCCCACTTTGCACACTTCGTGACATTCTCACCTGCCGTCTCCTGCCGCTGCTCTGCCTTCTCCAGCGCCAATATGGCCCCCTGGGCCCCTCCCGTCCTCCTGGCGGCAGCAGCAGTTGCCGCAGCAGCACGCACACCACCAGCGCCACCCCCTACACACACATGTGTGTGATAGCCGCCCTTGCAGAGTTCCATTGCAGCTTCCATGCATGGTGTGTGCAGTGGTTGCGGGGACCGACTAGGGGGCATCAGCACCATATGGCAGACCCAATTAGAGGTTAGGCACTGCCCCTGGCTGGTACCTCAGCACCTAAACTTTGACAGGATTGAGCCTTTTTGACACACTTCTGGTGCAGCAGCCCATCAAATTCAGCACAAATGCTGTCGTTAAATCACCACGGCAATTCAACCTCGTCTACCTTCGGCAGCCAAGTCAGCAGCACCAAGTTCACATTTTGACCCAACCCCTGCGTACCTGTGAAAGTCAGCTGCGCTGGACCATGATTCCCCCCATCCTCCTCAGGAATATCAGGGTCAAATCTGCAATCGCGCTCAAACTCAAGTGCCCCCCCTTGTGCCCTTCCATGTGGATTTCCCCCCTTGTGCCGCACCAATGACTGCTGCTCAACCTGTACAATCTGCAGCTCCACCTGCCCCTCCCCTTCACAAAAATCACATCCTGTGCACCCCCCTTGCGCCAGCAGCTCCCCAAAATGGTGCAGCAGCATTGCGCGACGGCAGCGAGGGGTGGTGCAGTAGGAAACGACCTCCCCAAAGGCCAAGAGCGCCTGTTTGCTTCCCTCTGTGACATCATGAGCAAAGAATTATAGCTAGGGAATATGCATTCAAGGTGACATCGCATCTAAAGAGCAAACCATATCAGCAGGTGATAGAACAGCAAGGATGGAGACCGTACCTTGACTGCCATCCAGTTTGCGCTTCTTGTCAGGTTGCGACAAAATGTACGACATCTTTGACCTGTCAGCCTGAGCGTAGAACAGCACACTCCGCGAGGCGAGGCCATCCCGCCCGCCCCGGCCTGATTCCTGGTAGTACCCTTCTAGGGTCTTGGGAAGGTTGTAGTGCGCCACCAGACGCACATCTGCACCACATTGGGTTGAATTGAAAATCATGTATTAGTGTGCTGAAAATTGGTGAGAAAATAACACTAAATATACCGCATCCATACTCTCCCTACGGCATGTGATGCCACGCCATATCGCCACAAATGGAAGCACCTGGCACACTCTTCAAAGGCATGGCCGTCTCAATCCCCTTGCAACCCTTGCCTATAACCCATGATGCACCACCCCTGGCCTGCAGCTGGGCCTCTGCCTCACCTGCTTTGTCAATGCCCATCCCAAAGGCCACAGTGGCAGTCACCACTGGTACCGCGCCTCCCGCCCAGTCCTGCAGCACCTGCGTGCGTTGCCTGTCCGGCAGCCCTGCGTGGTAGGAGCTGCAGGGGATACCTGCGGGTGGACAAAAAGCTTAACCATTTAAGGGGAAAAAATAAAATGACAGTTTTTAAGTTTAAATTCTAGGGGCCCGGCAGGGTGAGGGAAGGGTACTGGAAGCCATACAAGGGTTGAAGTCATGTTGGGAGGGTTTACATGGGGAAGGCAGTGTATTTTGCTCATTGACAAGCTGATATGTGTGCGTACTACAGCAATGTGGGGCATTCATGCTTAAGTTTGGCAAAGATCCCATCCAGCTCGGAAGTATTGTACTGTAGAGACACCCAATGTCATGCCAGGGGGTACCATCATAGCATGTCTGTGCCATTGGGGTATGCCAGCGAGTGTGACGAAAGCCAAGGCAAATGCACTGCATGCCTGTGCTGCCACACATTACCACACACGGGCCCTCCATCAGGGGGAATGTGATGCGAGACTCCCACTCACCCTCCTTGGTCATGCGCATGGCCACCTCATCGCACGTGTCCCGCTTGTGGCAGTACACAATGGCGCAGGGCCAGGCATTGCCGCTGCGCAGGTCCCGTAGCAGCCCACACAAGGGGAGGAAAGGGTCCTGCGGGGAGGGAATGAGGGAATCCCGTATCCGATATCGTTAACAGCATGTGGTACCGCACCGTACACTGGCAGTCATTGGTTGCGCATCCGCCTTGCATGGAGCACCTGATGCATTCAAGTTGATTTAACAACCCCCCGGCACATGATGTCCGGTGCGAGACGCACGCCGATGACAGGAATTTGAGCACAGCACATGTAACACACATAGTGAGGGGGCTGCCTCAACAGGACAGAACCGACGCACAACATCTTGAGTTGTACTCTGAGGCACCCATACAATGTTTGATCCCACCATCGGCTGGGGACCCCTCACCTGGTCTTTGGCCAGATCGCTGTACACCACCTGGTAGTGGATGTTTGGGCGGTTGAAGCTGCTGACGAGGCGTGCCGGGTTTTGCAGCCGCAGGCAGGTGAAGATGTCAGCCTCCACCTGCACATGGGAAATGGTGTGATATTTGTTTTTTGAAAACATACCGTGTATGAAATTTTGGTACTCCTAAAAATGCCAATAATGATCACAGGGGCATCTTCATGATACATTTTTGTTTTTACTGGATTGTTTTTGTGCCTACTCATTGCAATCAATTATAGCAAGAGAAGACATAAAACTGACAGCTGTCACAATGTGTTTGCATTCCAGCACCAGATTGATAGTGGGCTGAATCATGGCAGAAGCGCAGTAACACCAGAGGTTGGTGCTATATCCTATTGCACTTCAATAGGACGGGACGTACCTTGGTTGGTGCAGTTGCTGTGAGCGCCATAATGGGCACTTGGGGGATGACGTCACGGAGGGCAGACTGCAGTGTGGGATAATGGCAAGGGCGGATGTCACTATGGTGCATCTCCATTGTACAATGTCAAATCAGCTTGCACGCAAAGGGTGGCAATGGTAAACGGTGGTCCTACCAACCCATGTGGGAAGCAGGGAAGTCAAATATGTGCAATGCACAAGCCTTTGTGCAGGCAATCACCCCAGTAGCAACACGCACAGCATACAAGCACACAGCGCAATCATTACATCCCTAGCCCTGACCCAAAGTTTTACCAGTTTGCGGTAGGCTGGCCTGAAGTCATGTCCCCAGCTGCTGATGCAGTGCGCCTCGTCCACTGCCACCAGCGTTACCACCCCTTGCTCTGCCAGATCAGACACCATGCTGCTGAACCTGCGGCAGATTATTAGAACCCTTGGCCGCTGCCAGCAATTGCTAAGCAATACTGAGGGCGGTGGCACTACAGTAGTACTACGCAGTTAAGATGAAGCATGCAAGTGCATGTGTGAAGGGTAGATGTATCGAGTTTGGAAGATAAATGGTCGTATGCGCACGTGTGCCCTGGAAACGCCATGCACGCACCACGCACCAGGGGCTTCAACCAAAAACCACCTGATTTTGCTGAGACCCATCCCCCAGTGGCCCATGCCATGCAGGTTGCACATCATTGGTCCAATCGACCATGCACTACAATGCAACACCATGCATACAATCGCACCATATGGCATGGCTGCAGGACACAATGCAGCCCCAAGCAACATTCCTGGGAGTCGCACGCCGTTGGTCCACCCCCGATACACATACCCAGGGCATGCCATAGCACATGCAACTACATGCACTCACGCACCAGTCCGTGGCCAGCAGCTCCGGCGTGATGTACAGCAGGCGCAGCTCCCTCCTCACACGCTGCACCACCTGCTTGCGCTCCCCCTGGCTCAGCGAGGAGGCAAGGTAGGCGCAGGCCACACCACGCGCCTCCAGCCCACGCACCTGGTCCTGCATCAGCGCTGTGCAAGGGGAGGTTTTGAAGTGGTCAGGGTGGATATGTAAAGTGCTTTGGACAGCAGCGGGGAGGTGGTGAAGTTTTGTGGGAGGGACAAAGGTTGGAGTGCCATGCAATGGGCAATAATGGGATGGGGTGGCAAGAAGAACTGGTTGCTGAAGAAATGGGTTTTTGGGCCTCTGTGCGTCGTGCGTGGTGCAACACTTGTACTGGGAAACCAGGGTACATGCACCAACCGGCAATACGATGACAGGGCTTTGGCATTTCCACCACTTACTGCAGGCAAAAGGTGCCCAAGTGACACTTCATTTGGGCACTTCACGCTTACCGATCAACGGGGATACCACCAGCGTCAACCCCTGGGAGACCAGCGCCGGCAGGGTGTAGCATAGGGTTTTGCCGCCGCCCGTGGGCATCAGCACAAAGGAGTCCCTCCCTGTGTATACCAAAAAACCTATTCAGCGGGTACAGAGGCTGTCAACAACCACGAAAGCAACTGGTGCGACGAGGGAGCACACAAGCTGGACGCTCAAGCAACCTGCTGGCGTCTATAGTCAAGCTGTCACAACCTCACTCGCCAACCAGTTGGGAGGGCAATAAACACTCAACGTTTGAATGGCTGCCAGCAATTAAGCAAAGTCTTGCAGACCTGCCAGTGCAGCCACCACTGCCTCCTCCTGCCTGCCCCGGAAGCTGGTGAACCCTGAAAAGGAACACCCAGGTAAGAGTTTTCCATACAGAATAAAGCGACTGGTGGAAGCAACTGTCTCCTGTGCGGCAATACCAGTACTGTACTGTAGTGGTTACACCCACAGTACTAGCTTGGCGCTGTTCAGCCACAAGTTGCAGTACGCAATGACGAAAGAATGCTAGTTGGCAGGCAAACTATATCGCACGGTTTCACACCGTTATTGGGCTCCAAGTCACAGGCTGAGCGCTATCCAGTTTATATGCATGCATTACACACTAGCCATGCCACGCATGCCAATGCATGCATGTGTTCAAGAGCAGATAAAAGGCAGACCCTGTCACGGTGAAGACAAGGGTCTTTGCAGTGTACTGTATTACCAAAGGTTTCTTTGAGCGCTTTGAGCAGGTCATCGTTGGAATACGCCCTTCGAGGCATATGGCTGAGACTCGTCTCCAAAGCTGCAGCTTCTGGACGAACTCAGGAACGTATTGTAGAGATGGGTACCACCACAAAGTGGGTTTTGCGTAAGATAATGGGTTTTCGCAGTTGGAGCTGTGCCCCCCTAGTTGGTGGGTACCGTGAAAACACAGGTATCTAGTCTTGTCATGCCAGTCCACTGCAGCGCTTCGCTGTACACACTGGTTTGGTGGAATGGGGCCAGTCGCAACTGGGAACACAGGCAGCAACTCGACACGAGAGCGCAAGCATGCTGCCTCAACGTTATAAAACAATGACCAATCACCATAGTTTAAACAGTCTAAATATAATTTATATTTAAATGCATCCCCACAAGAAAATATGTATCTGCATTCCAGCTTTGCAGCCAGATTAGTATGCCTGGATATGCTTCATCCCAGTTCAAATGCAAAGGATGGTCTGACGTTGTTTGCAGTGTGGCACATGGTGGCCAACCAGGGACCACACGTTCGCTGAGCGCACCTGATACAACAAAGAAGGGAAAAGCGAAGGTTCAATGGGAAGGGAGCAGGGAGACTCAACTAGTGCACCGGGGCGCATGTCACAAAAACCTTGGACACCCCCAAAGAATCCCTCAGGGTCCAAACCCTGACAAAGCCCAGCATGGAACCCCTTTATCCCTCCAGTCTGCTTGGGTATTTGCATTTATATATTCTTCTAGGGCATTTTAAATTCCCAGCCACATCGGCAGCAGAACCCTCCATGGTGCAACCCAACCAAGCACAGGCAGCAGATCCCTCCCAGGGTTCTACAGCCAGCGTGGCGCAGCACTTGGCTCCCGCACCAGTCCCGGGGGTGGATGCAGTTGCACCAGAAACGGATGCATCAAGTATTGGTGGTGCACTACCTTTTTGCTGCCTGTGGGGCTCGTTCGCAAAGTTTTGCTTTGGTATGGGATGCTCTTGGCCCCTCATACGGCCGGCCTCAGGGCAGCTGCTGCCCGTCTACAACCTACAGCCTACCCCCAGAAACAATCTGATCAACTGGAAGCTGACAGTGACTGTCAATTGAGAATTCCAGTCCACAACTTCTGACTTGCAAGTGACACTGGAACATGCCGGTGGTGTTAATAACCAGCGCACCGCATGCCCGCACCAAAATCCAAAATCTGCAGAGGCCAGCCGTGGACCTGACCTCTCCATTGTTCTCAGAGTGCAAAGCTCTGCAAACTGATATCTCTTCCCAATTTGTGGGCCCAACAAGCGCCAAAAGTGGCACAAAAAGACTCAAAAAAGCCCCAAAGTAGCCAGGAGCACCCCCCAGACCAAAAGCAAAAAGCTGGGAACCAAGAATGAACCCCCAGGCCACAAAAAATCATTGCAACCGGTGCTTGTGATTTTCAGAAGTGGTGCTTATTAATCATGGGCGTACATATTTATATTGCACATCGCATTGCATTACGGCACAAGCACTGCCCCCCGTCCCCCCACCAAGCCCTACACCTCACTTGCAACAACCCCCCAAAGCACAGGTCTCAACTAACCCAAGCCACCTCCAACAATACAGAGCCACACTTTACCGTGCACGGCGTTTGACCAAAGTAACAAGCAAAAATATGGCACAAAAAACCCAAAAAAACTCCTAGAAATGCCCAGGAAGGAGCCACAAAAAGCAAAAAGGAGGCAGATACAACTCGTGGCCCCAAAAAAGCAATGCAACCGTTGAGGTGGCCTTCCGCCTCCCGCTGCCCGCCGCCCGCCTGCACAGGGTTGTGCCTGGCTTCTTCTCTTGTTTCAGAGTCACAGTGACTTCAAAGATGGACGGAAAGGAAGAAGGAAAGAAGGAAAAGAAGGATGGAAAACCATCCAGGAATCATGGGCGTACATATTTGCACATCGCAGCAAAAAAGGTGCCAGGAGCACCCCAGACCAAAAGCAAAAAGTTGAGATGACCTGGAAGCAACCCCAGGCCACAAAAAACCTTATGCAACCGGTGGGATTTGAACCCACGCATTCTTTCGAATACCAGAACCCTCACCATGATTTAGCCCGGAAAACCCCGGGAAGCTTTGCGCTTGAGTCTGGCCCCTTAGACCACTCGGGCACGGTTGCAGAGAGATGCAAAACCCGGATTTCCGGTGGCCTATGTCGCATTGTTGGTCAATCTCGGGTTGATCCTCGGCACCACAGCGTCAATAAGGTATGTATGCAGCTTGCGAGCTGCCAACAAACTTCCGCATCCATCACTTCGTTTCTAGACTGTTGCCCGGTATATATGCGCGCCTGATTGGTACTGGGCGGCCACTGCCGGTTAACATGCGCGGAGCGACACCCCTAAAGCAGGTATGCACTCTGCCCACGAGCCAAGCTTTACCCGCCCAGCTTTGCCTTTCCAGTGCTATCTGCCACCGGCTACTGCTACCGTACCTGGTTTCGTGTCAGGTGTGATGGTGTGAGCCTGCATATATATGCATGCTTTGCATTCTCCGCTGGTCGTCCGTCCAATAGGCAGTCGCCAAACTGTCTTAAGTTATTCAGAACTATTCAAAGAACCCTTGCCGACACAGCACCGTTCTTACTGCTTCTTATTGCCGTCAACGATGCATCTTGCCCACTGCAGTGAATGGCCAGGCGATGGCCAAGCCCACCCTGTGTTGGCACACCCCACGCAACCTGCAGCAATCTTTGACTAAAGCGCCTGTGTGAACGCACACAGAGACCCCCTGGCCAGCACAGCTCTAGCCTAGGCTTCTTTATCACCAGCCGCACAGCTGAAGGGGGACATCACCATTGTCGCCGCTAGGAGGGAATTGCACTTCTCACCCAACAAGATGCTGCAGTCCCTGCTGGGGTCCCTGGGCATCCACAGCACCCCCGCGCCGCCCGCCGCAACCCCAGCGCCACACCAAAACCCTTCCGCCGATGAAAAACCCTCCAGCGCCACCCAGTGCTGCGGCGCAGCCACCAGTGACACCCCCACCTCCTCCTGCGCCTGCACCCCCACCCTCACCCCACCCGCCGCTGCAGCCGCCAGTGGCCAGGGGGGCGTGATACGTGTGCTGTATGGGTCCCAGACGGGCACCGCTCAGGCGCGGGCGCAGCAGCTGTGCGTGGCCCTGCGGTCGCGCCACCTGGCAGCTGAGCCGTGCAGCCTGGCGCAGTACGAGGTGGAGGGGCTGTGGAAGGAGGGGGTGGTGCTGCTGGTGGTGTCAACCTACGAGGTGAGGGTGTTGGCGGGCGGTTGGCTGTAGTGTCGATGAAAAAGCAAATAAATGTTGACGCCATGCACCAGAGCGGATTGGGGGGCATCGCCAGTGGTGGTAAATTTTCTGAAGCACACCACCCTTGCCAGATAAAAGAAATTAAACATTTACTGTTTCCCTTGATCCACCACACTGTTTCCAGCATGTCCATCCCCTCCTCCTTCGCCACGACGCCCCACACCTTGCACTTGGATGCCTGAGAGGCCCACGCCATGCTGCAGGGCGGCTCGCCCCCCGATGGCTGCTCCTGGTTCTGCACCTGGCTTGAGGAGGCCTGCACAGACTTCAGGGTGGGCTCTGAGGCGCTGCAGGCCACGCGCTTCGGGGTGTTTGGCTGCGGCAACTCCCTGTATGGGGAGAACTACAACAAGGTGGGTCGACAACATGTGCATGCCATTCCGGCAGATTAGGGAGGGGGTTTGCCACCCTTAAATGAGCTTGCGCCATCCATCTTCGCCTATTTACCATTCGTACTACTCAAATTATTTATATTCCCCAAAGAAATGGTTGGTGGCTCATAATTATTTGATGTTTCCAAGGTAAATATGGGCGTTATATATATATTTTTTTTTGTGACACCTGCTCAAAATGGCAGCAATCCAGCTTGCACTGCAACGGCTACTCAACAAGCTTCAGCTTCTTGGCAACTGCTGATGTATGTCAAGCCAAGCATTCAGCACGGGTTGGTGGCAGGACCCTACATAATGTCCCAATGGACTCAACCGAGATGCGGGCTTTTCATCGCAGTTGTATTGTGCTGTTGAAAAAGGGGCAAGTGCTGTAAAATATATTCTTTTGTCTTATTAAGGCATGTTTGGTTGCGTGGCAGGTGGCAAAGGATGTGGACACATGGCTGGGCCGGCTGGGTGGCGCCAGGCTGCTGCCTGTGGGCCTGGGGGATGAGGACAGCGGCAAGGCAGGGGAGGAGTTTGAGGCATGGCAGGCAAGGGTGGTGGCTGCGCTGGCTGTTGCGGAGGACCAAAGCGAGGAAACCAATGTAAGTTGGTGTGGTGCAGGCCAGGCGGCGTGGTGCCACAGGGGGTTTGCCTAGCCATTTCATTCATTGGGAGTGCGTTTGCACATTATACTTGAGAAGGATTTATACTTGGTGGACATCTGAAATCCCAAATGTATCATTTCATGCCCCCAATGCGCCACAGCGCATGCATGCCGGTTAAGAGGCAGTGCTGCAGCGTGCGGCATTGCTGTAATCAACACAAAGCTGGCCTGCAGCCCAGCTCTGACAAGCTTAGTGTGCTCACTGGAAGCTGGCCTTCCAACTGGGTTTTGTGTTTGGTGATGGTAGGCCATTTTACATTCACAGGGTGGTGCAACACAAGAGGTGGAGGAGTACGATTACAGCGACGAGAAAGATGATGATGATGCTGAGGTGGAGGGACAAGCAGGGGATGATTTGGATATCGAGGACATAGGAGGAAAGGCAGGGCGCAACCACAAGGGGCGGGCATCCTCCCAGCCTGAAAATCCTACCGGGGTTTTGTCAGACAAACCACAGATGCTCAGCACCATCCAGCGCACCAACCTCACCAAGCAGGTAGGAAAACCCACTAGGGTTCCATGTCATGCAAAAATGTGAAACCCGTCATGCAAAAATCCCTGCCTGTTCCGGTGCATGTATCACCGCAAGGGGTGAGCAATCGGCACCCTGTGAGGTAAACAGCGGAATTGCCTGTCCCTGTTGCAGCATCCTCACTGGCCACCCTCCCAATGCACATCAATTGAGGTGCATTGCGTGGCACAGCACACGCTGAAATGCTGCCTTGCCTGTCCCTGTCGCAGCATCCTCACTGCCCCCCCTTCCTCCCCTTGCAGGGCTACAAGGTTGTTGGCAGCCACAGCGGCGTGAAGCTGTGCAGGTGGACAAAGTCCATGCTGCGCGGCAGGGGGGGTTGCTACAAGCACAGCTTCTACGGCATTGAGAGCCACAGGTGGGGGCATGTGTGGGCCACAGGGTGTGGGACTTAATTACGCACATGAATGATAGCAGGGTGGCCTTTGCACAATGAACACCACCCAGATCCGTCTGACAAGTCCGCTTCCGCTTCTCCATGTCATTCTGCGCTATCATTTCTCATGGTAAGGCAGCCGATGTGGCCCTGCATGCCCCCACAGACCCTACGCGTAACCTGCCCCACCACATACAATACTCTCTAATCCTGTTCTTCCTGTATCCATGCACGTAACCTGTGCACCGCCCTACCCCTTCTGCAACCCTGTCCCCCAGGTGTATGGAGGCCACCCCCTCCCTTGCGTGCGCTAATAAGTGCGTGTTCTGCTGGAGACACCACACAAACCCAGGTGGGATGAGGGACAGGGGCAAGGGTTTGGGGTGCGATGTGCACCTGCACACATCTGAACACACTTGATTTACCCTACATGCGGGGTGACATGAACTCACCACCACCAAACTGATTTACACCCTACTTCCTCCCTGCCACCTGCGCCATGCACACCACCACCAAACCCATGCCACCGGTGCATACATTGCAACCGTGCGGCCACAAGCCATGCAGTACCCCATGAGCGGCACATATACCCCACTTACATACCTACTTTGCCCCGCAGTTGGGCGCGAGTGGAAGTGGGAGATGGATGACCCGCTGACAATTGTCGAGGGTGCAGTGGGGCACCACGTGCGCATGGTGCGTGAGTTCAGCGGGGCACCGGGGGTCATGGCGCAGCGACTGGAGGAGGGCATGCAGGTACGGGATTTAGGATTTTGGGGAACGGGGATTTATACATTTGGCTCAAGTGGCTTGCGCATCTGTTGGGCATATCACCCCCTTGCCCAGCAAATACCTCCCTGGCGGTTGTATGACTTTGTTCAAAATTGTAAAAACAAACATTTCAAACAAGGATAAAAAAATGTTTCAAATATCAGAACAAGATGTTTAGAAATTAAATACAAAATTAAAAATGTAATTCCCCCGTCCTTGTACGTACTTGCCCCAGCCATTCCCTTCCCAATATTTGCAACGGTTTGATCTCATATTAATTACGTAAAATGTATTTGTGTTACGTATGTGCGTGCTTACCTCTGCAGCCTCGCCACTGTGCGCTGTCCCTTGTGGGCGAGCCAATCATGTACCCAGAGATCAACGCGCTGGTGGAGGAGCTGCACCGGCGGAAAATCTCGACATTCCTAGTCACCAACGCGCAGTTCCCCGACAGAATCAGGCACCTGAGCCCAATCACCCAGTTGTATGTGTCGGTGGATGCGGCCACCCCCGAGACGCTGAAAGCCATCGACAGGCCCCTGTTCAAGGTGAGCAAGGGGAGGAAACACCCTCTAAAGAGGCTGTCAACTTGGCGTAGGTATATGGAAGGACTGTTGTTGCTGTGTAGTATTGCAAAACAAATTTTCTATACCACAATCACAGCAGCAATGCATCCAGCACGTTTGTGTTTGCCCCAATCATCCACCACATGATGCTATAAGCAACCACGCTGATCAAACACAAACAAATCCCCTTCAGCTTTTCCTGGCATTGTACCCTCTGGGTTCAGCCTTTCCCTTGATGTGCTTAGTTAGTTAGTTAGTACATGCATTCCAGCAAAATAGCCAGATTAGCAGTCGGTCTTGCATATGCGGCGCCACGCAGCTCTTTCCTGGCACTGTTTGAACCATCTATTGATCCCACGCGACTTGAGGTCCTGCTGGAG